>PVKC010019893.1:0-18779 GCA_004027635.1 Crocidura indochinensis
TGGGGTGGGGGGTGGGGGTGGTGGCTCAGGAGTCTTCAGTCTGACCTGATGGTCCAACAGTGGACAAAAGGCGAGGTTCATGATTCAGGATCCCCAGTCACCCCGTTTTCCTGGACTGCTTCTCCACTTACAGGGGGATTTCTGGGGCAGGCAGGCAGGCAGGCAGCTTTGAGGCTGGGAGAACAGATCTCAGCCCATGGGAGTAAAGCCTTCATTCCCTCTGGGAGCATTTGATCCTCCAGCAAATCCCCATATTTATCGACAAGCCCAAGTTTGCAAAATGAGTGATCAGGGTCTTAGGAGATTAGAACTATCTGACAAAAAAAGTAAGGCAGGTGACGGGTACTCAATTTGCTCTTCCCCAGAATGCTGTGTCCTTTGTCATCAGGGATGACAAGCAAGGGGAGGGACAAGGGCCGGGAGGCGTGTCCCGGTGGCTGAGCTAGTGGGTGCCACTGAAGGCTGTCAGCATTGGACTGACCCAACATTCATGTCCCCACGATTGCCCAGGGGCTCCCCATTACCTCCCAATCAATGTGACAATTAAATGTTGCTATCGAGCATTGCCAGGCTCCACTTGGGGGAGTTGAAGGCCCACGGTGAACAGCCAAAGCCTGACTCACTCTGATACCAGCTCAGCTGGAACATTTGTCAAGTGTCCAATTAGCCACCAAGGGAAAAAATACAAATTGAGGGGTTTGTGCGGCTCCACAGACCAACGCTGTCACACTGGACGGTGAATGTCCCGGTACTGATGACGGAGTTGGAGGTGGGCCAGGATATGGCCAGGAGATGGAAAAGGGCTCGGAACTGGGAACAGCTCAATAGGACTCAACTTCTCAGGGTCACGAGTTTCTCCCAAACAATAACTGATTCCTCATCTACTGTAACACCCCCAGGCTCCCTGAGTTCTTCCTGCTGCCGACCCGCAAGAGCTCTGTTCTGTTAGAGTCTCTCCACTCAAAGGAAAAGATGCACAATTTCCCCAGGGTGGAAACATCATTCAGGGTTGAGCCTACGCTTGTATGCAAGAGCCTGGGTGTTTAATCCCCAGCACTGCATGATACCTCAAGCACTGCTGAGAGACCTCAGAGCTGGATGTGATCCAAAAATCAAATTAAAATGGAGTATTTGCTGTTGGAGTGGCCCTCCTGCCTGTGACTTGCTTCCCTAACCCCTAGCCTATAGTGTATGAGATTTGATGGCCCAGGGAAGTTATGTGGGGTTTCCAGTTGCCACTTAAGTTTCTGTTGTCTTCTCAGGAACTTTAGGTGGGAACCAGCTGGCATGTGTGGCTGGAGAAGGGGGCACTCCTGGTTAGTCCCCACGCCTCTGTGTCCCCACCAGGAGACCATGGCACAAACACAATCTCTGGTCCCAGCTCTACCCAGATGGCCCTTCATGTATCTAGGCTGGTGCCTGGGCCTGCCCTGCTTGATCCCTGAACCAGATGTGGGGACAAGTGCATGCACACCCCCCTCTTCCATCCCATCTCTATGTCTTTTTTTCTCTCCTTTCCTCTGCTCACTGTCTTGGTGAGTCTGAGCTAGGTGAGTGCTAGAAACAAGGAAATGCATGTCCTAGCTGAAGGGCTGCCAGGCTCCCCATGGTGCCCCATGGTGCCCGACAGTGCCACCCACCTCCATGGTCTCATTACCTCTCCACATGATCCACGTTGCCTGCCACGCCCAGTCCCCCCAGTGTGTAGATCTTCCCATCATAGACCAGGCTGTTGTGCCGGCATCGGGGGACTGTCATTCTGGACACGAGGTTCCAGTTATCCAGCAGAGACATGTAGCACCAGACATCGGCCAGCGTCACCCCTGATTCCATTCCACCTGCCGGCACATGGGAGGGAGGTCTGGGGCTAAAGGGCAATGACATAGGAAGGACCCAAGCCCGGGTGTAGGAGAAGGACCCACCACCCACCCAGGAACCTTCCTTTTTTTTTTTTCCCCCATATCTAGCAGTGCTCAGTAACTGCTGAACTCTGGCTCTGCACCCAGGAATCATCACTCTTAGTCAGTGGTCCTCAAACTACGGCCCACGGGCCACATATCGTATTTGTTCCCGTTTTGTTTCTTCACATCAAAATAAGATGTATGCAGTGTGCATAGGAATTTGTTCGTAATTTTTGTTTTTACTATAGTCTGGCCCTCCAATGGTCTGAGGGACAGTGAACTGGGCCCCTGTTTAAAAAGTTTGAGGACCCCTGCTTAGTGGTGCTCGGGGGACCATATGGGACATGGGATTGAATGTGGGCCAACCACGTACAGACAAATGCCCTACTCGCTCTCTATCTCTCTGGGCCCACCAAATCACCCTCTGGCCAGGGCCTCCATGGCTGATGGCATGGAGGGGGTCCCTTGTAAGCCTGTCCCTATCCCAAACCCTCGGGGCTCACCTGAGAGGTAGATGTTGTCCCCAGCACTCACAACGCTAAAGAACTCTCGGTCATAGAAAGGCAGTGAGGCCAGGGGGTACCACTTGTTGTTCTGAGGGTTCCAGCAGGTGACAGCCACCAGTGAGCGTTGGGTCATGCCCACCATCTGACGGCCACCAACCAAAACAATGACCTCAGCCACGCCTGTAAGGGACACACACAGAAGGGTACGGTCCGCCCGGGGTCCTCTCCAGCCAGGGCCCCCTGGGTCTTCCTCAGCTGTCGGGGGGATGGACGAACAAGGGGCTACCTGCCGAGAGGCGGGGCCGTGTGCGGGGTGTCTGCATCTCCTGGCGAGCATGTGGCAGCATGTGATAGCGCTTGGCCTCGTTGACGAGGTCCCGGCATGCCTCCGACGACTTGATGAGTTCCTCGTTGTCCACCACGTTGAGTAGGTAACTGGGGTGGATGAAGGGCAGACGCACGACGGCTAGTAGCTCGGCGGCATGCTGCAGGGCCAGGGGACACACTCTTAGACCCATGCACACACTGTACACTAGGGCTGGCCGTGTAGACCCTGCCCACCCCGCCTAACCAAGTGCCATGGTCTTGGGCAAAGAGGGGCCTGCTTGTGGGTTATCCTTTCACCTCTGCAGCTCCTCTTCCTCACCTCCAATCCTGATTGGGGGGGGGGGAAGGGGACTTTGGAAGAACTAAGGAGCAGGGATCTGCTCCAGGGAGAGGTGAGGGTATAGCAGGAAAGGGGCACCAGCACATAGGAGTCAGTGTGGCAAAGGAGCCAGAGAGTGGGTAAAGCTGGGCTCTGCTGCTTTAGCCCCAATTGCTCTTTTTATTTATTCATTTTATTTTAGCCTGCTTTTTATAGGCTCCAAGTTTGTTTGTTTGTTTTCTTTCCTTTTTTTCTTTTTTTAGGTAGTACCCAGGGCTTACTCCTGACTCTACAGTCGGGGTCACTCCTGGCAGGCTCCGGGGACCAAATAGGATGCCAGGAATTGACCCTGGGTCAGTCTCGTGTAAGGCTTATATGTTATACTACTGCTTCAGCCCCAGTTTTGTTCTTTGAGCTGTTACCACCCTGTATGGTGAGGGCAGGGCCCCTGACTTCGCTGGCATTTGGATCCCATCCCTCAAAATAAAGCCTTTCAAGCTTGAAGTCGTACCCCACTCCTGCCTGGCAGTGCCCCTCACTCTACTTGAGTTTCACCCACAAATAACTAGTGGTGACTCAGAGCCCCACATCTAGTTCATGACTGGGGGTGGGTGGGGAAGAGCAGCACCATGGTGTTCACAGCTCAACTGGGGGACTGAAATGTGTCACCTGGAAGGCAGCAGTGGGGCCCAAAGAGATAGTGGAATTCTGAAGGGAGAGGAGAGGGCATCAGAGAGGAATAGAAGACCCCAGCAGAGACAGGAGGTGGATCAGGGGGGACATTCAGAGAGGAGGTACTAGAGAGGGCTGGGAGAGAACAATGTTTGGGGAAAGGTATGGAGTTCACTTTGTTTGGACCAAAGGTGTTTCCACGGGGCCATGTAGGGGACAGGGAGAGGGACCCCAGGATGTGCGGTCTTTCCTGCCGAGTGGAACAGGGAATTTGTGGAGAATAGAGAAATTCCAGGATCAAGGTGAATGTGGAGGAGGAAGAGGATGACGAGGAGAAGGAGGAGAAGGCAGGAAGCTGGCAGTGATTGGGGCCTGAAAGCCAGAAAGATGAGGGAGCCAGAGGTTGAGCAGACAGGAAGGGTAGTTTCTCTCTCAGGCCAGTGAACTCTGCAGGAGGATGTGAGGTTGGAGTTTGTGTATGAGAGAAGCTAGCGGTCACTGGGCTGGAGGCGGTTTGTATGTTGACAGAGACATGGGCAGGAGGGTTTGTGAGCTAAGTAAGGGACTGGCAGTCATATCAGAGTCACCTGCCTGCCTTACTCTGAAAAATGTGTCCTAGTCCCACCCACAGACCAAGCAGAGGCAGTTGGAGCAGAGCAGAGCAAAGCTTAGACTTAGAGCAGGGCTGCCCTCCTGAGCCCCAGATCCAGGCATCTCCTTGCATTTTCCTGGCACTACCAGGCACGTCTCTGCCAGTCCTGGTGAGTCCTCCAGTGACAAATGTTCATCTTGACCTCCCCATTCTGTCCAGGGACGCCCAATATTGCTGTGCTAGCTAGACCAGTCGGTGGTGCTGTCTCCAGGGCCTTGCTTCCCCACCTTGTTCCACCCCACCCCTGCCCAGAACCCGCAGGGAGGGGACCCTGCCTTCGCTCGAGACGAGGGGTCCTTTTTGATCCACTTGATGACAGTTTCATACACCAGCTCCTCGGCTTTGGTGTTGAGGCTGTCGTTGGAGATGTAGGCGATGAAGTCTTCCTTGGAGATGCTGAGGATCTCGTCCTGGGTCGCCACCTCGGGGAAGATCTGCAGCGCGAAGGCCTTGGCCATGTGGCAGAGCTCGCTACACTGCATGGCCTCAGCCATGGCCAGCACCCCCAGGCAGTTGCTGGCTGTCAGCTGCTTTTCTGGGGGTGAAAGGACAGGCCACTGACTATGGGGCCCTGCAAGGCTAACCCATGACCGCCCAGGACCTGTCACTCCTTATCTC
The DNA here is from genome assembly GCA_004027635.1 of Crocidura indochinensis. Taxonomy (NCBI): domain Eukaryota; kingdom Metazoa; phylum Chordata; class Mammalia; order Eulipotyphla; family Soricidae; genus Crocidura; species Crocidura indochinensis. Next base: position 4,996 of record PVKC010019893.1, read on the forward strand.
CTTTGGGACTTGCTTCCAACACCCACAAGTCTTCACGAGCCCACATCCTGTGTCCTCCCAGCTCTCCCCATCATCCCCTACCCCCAAAGATGTGCAGTGTAACTGATCAGTATCCAGCACAGAGAAGGGCCATGAACCACCTACAGCTAACAGGGCCTTTCAGAAGGTGAAAGGCAGAGCTGGAGGCAAAGAGCCTTATTTTGGTGCCATAACAGCCTTTACCAGCCCATCTACTAGCTCACACAGGGCTGAGGCTCGCCTGTCTGGTCAGGGCCTACTCCTGAGACACTGAACAGTGACATGTGTGGTTCTAGAAGATTCAGCCCGGGGAGGGTGTCCCAACCCGATTCAAGGCTCCATTTTCTCAGTCCTCTAAATTTCCCCACTGAAACTGCTCCCAGCCCTGGCTCAGCACCATCTCTCCTTCCCTTGCTTATTCCAAACCCCATGCTCTTTTTTGGGGGTCACACCCAGTCGCTCAGGGGTTACTCCTGGCTCTATGCTCAGAAATCGCTCCTGGCAGGCTCAGGGGACCATATGGGATACCTGGATTCGAACCACCAACCTTCTGCATGAAAGGCAAATGCCTTTCCTTCATGCTATCTCTCCAGCCCCAAACCAAATCCCACATTCTTGCCTCAGCTTCTCCTTTCCCTGCTCCCTGCACTCACAGTTCTGCCTCAGACCACTGAGATCTCCAAGCACAGCGAGCTTGAGGCCCAGTTCATTCATCGTGGCAGTTGGCCTGAGTAGCTCCCATGAACACATCAAGTGCAAGGCCTATGTGCTCTCACTGGGGTCCTGGTGCCCTTTCCCCCACTCAGGGGAGCAAGGCTGGGCTCCCACCATCTGCTGAACCATTGTCTGAGGCCTCCACCCTCAAGCTTGAGTTGTCTCCCTTGGTTTCCACCTTGCCCTGTAGCTCCCCAGCTCACCGAGGAAGGACACACAGACTTTGCAGAAAGTGTGGAACTGGAATTTGCTGGCCGCCTCCAGCAGCGTCTTGGCATTGGCCGAGTCAATGACCAGTGAGCCCGTGTAGACGAACTCTAGCAGCAGCTCTAGGACATCCGCCTGCAGGTTGGACAGGACGAGTTCCAGCTTCTCTCGGCCGCCCTGGCCGCCATCCTGCACGGACCTAGGCACAGAGACCGGGGTGTCCTCAGAGGGTGTCGCATAGCCATGCCGCCACCTCCTCATAGGGCTGAACCTCCCTGGACCTCGGGCATGCCCGGGGGTTCTAGAACTCAACGACCATGGCAAGGACATGCCTGAATCTAACCACCTTCCCTAGGATCTGCAAGAGAAGAGTCTGACTGACCAGAGACGCCCCCGGAGAACAGAAAACCCTGCTCATTGCTACTTGGCATGTCCATGCACAAAATAAAAGGCAAATCAAAAAGCATGAGCCGTGGATGGGGACGAGGACCAGGACGGCCTCAAAGGGAAACAATACGGTTCAGCTCCGCCGTCAGCCCCGTATTTCCCCCAGGTCAAGGTCAAATGGTCCTGGGTCTTAGGCTTTGGGGGCCTCTGCTGGGAGGCTCCCCAACATGATGGAAGATCCCAACCGGCTGTGATCACAGCCCATCCGAGACTTCCTCGGATCACCCCAAAGACGGAAGGTCCCCAAGTTCTCCCGGAATCCCAACTCCATCCCCACTTCTTTGCCAAAAGCATATTGTTTCCTTTTAGGCATGGAAAGGAAGCCCTTCATGACATTGCTTGGAAACTGAGGACGAGACGAGATAGACGACAGAATGGTTAGAGCCGGGAGGAGGGGAGGGTGACACCAAGGACTTCCGCCACAGACAGCCAGCAGCCATGACTGGGACCCGGCCCAGGGCAGGGCCCTCACCACATGGAACACGGGGTCAGAGGTCAGAGGGGCCCTGCGTGTAGAGTGTGCATCGGGCTGGGGGAGGTGGGGGAGCAGGGCAGGGACACAAATATATCCATGTTTGTATCTGGTGTCTACAGAAATACAAAACCAATTGCCAAGGCTCCTAGAACTGGGCGGCCGCGCCCGAAAGTCAGACCTGGAAGGAAACAGATCGGATGAAGCAAGACCCACACCAGGTGACCAGGAGGAAAGAAGCCCACTGAGGTCAGCTGGGCACCCCCGTCTCGGTAGCACTCGCCAGTTCTGCTTCTTGCCCTGAACCTGTTCCTGCCCGGGACCTCTACAGACCTCACTTTTGGGTCTGCAGAGGCCAAGGCCCCCATGTACACCCTGGGTGCATCTATGGTTGCAGTGGGGTATGGAAGTATCTTGCCAGTCAGCAGACAGGCCCAGAGAGAGACCGACTGCTGTGAAAACAGTGAGCTAGGGGGCCTGGGGACCCAGATTAGCCTGGACCTCTCAGGCCCTCAAGCTCCTCTTCTCCAAACAAGAGCACTAGTGTGGAGGGAAGGTGGCAAGACCCCTGGGGAGCTTCTGTGACAGGCTGAAAAGGGCCCTTCCTAGCACCTGCTTTCCACACTGTAGCACCGGAACTGTCTCCAGCAGAGCAAGGCTCTCTCAGGTGAAGCACTGGCACCAGGGCCTGAGGACTCAAACAGCAGTGGTCAGAGAGAGGTGAAGAGGTGACCCTACTGCCTGAGCAAGCAGCTAGGCTTCCCCCAGGCATTCCACTGTGGGCCTCTAATTATGGCTGTTCTCTCATCTACAGCCCAAAGGAGCACTTTTTCTCTAAGCCCTGACTGGTCTAGAAAACTGAAGGGAAAGATCTGGCTATAGAGAGGAATTCTGAGGAGCAGCCCACCCTTCCCCCACACCCCAAGTTGTACTGTCAGGATGGATTTCTAGGCTGGGAGTGCTTTAAGCAAAAGCATCAATCATGGAATGATCGCTCACAAACACAGGACTCTGCAGGCCCTGGGAGCCATCTGGTCAACCTCCCGTCCAAGTCTGTGATGCGCTGCATTTAGCCCCACATGACTTCTGGCCTTTCCTCCTTTCTGCACTGGGAAGGTCACATTGGGACACTGTCTAGGGAAGCTGGGGCCAGGAAAGGGCTGCTCACCTTCTTCTCAGGGCCAGGGCCACAATTGTCCTCTCTGGCCACTTTTCCTGTCTACCTCCACTGCCCTCTACAGAGAAATGCACCTCAGTGAAGAGCTGGTGAGGACTTCAGGCTACATCCACACTCACACATACAAATGTGTCCAACACATATACACAGACTCACATATGCTGAGGGGGGTGATGGGGTTTACTAAGAGAGGTACACAGTCCACCCTCAGTGCAGGGTCTCCTGGAGGCAGCTACCTGTCCCAGACACCGATTTTATCTGAAGCTTCTGCTAGAGTAGTCTGTTCTAATCAGTCCTGCAGGAGGCCGCTGGGCAGTCAGGCCAGGACCTGCCTTGGAGGAAAGTGCAGCTGGCCAGGAGGGGGCAGTGGTCTTCTCTGTCACATTGGGTCTCTGAACCTGGCTCTTTGTGAGTGGGAGCATTGGGGAGCAGGGCAGACCGATGTTCCTGATTTATGATCCATGAAATCATGTTCCATGATTTCTGAATCAGTTGCTCAAAGGGAAGTGAGGCCCTGGGAGGCCCCTGGACCTGGGTGATGAGAATCCTAGTTCCTTTCAAGGAATGGTGGGTGCCCCTAAGTGCCTCCCCTCACTGCACTTTCCTTTCATTTTGCAGGATATGGGGAGTGAAGGGGTTGGGCCATGGAGCATGTGATGGGGCAGGGGTTCTGCCCCAAAGGGGGATTTGCCCTGGAATGAAAATGGATTGAGGAGCAGGGGTGTGGGATGCACATTCTGTTATCAGCTGGGATAAGCCACTTCCTTTGCTGGTCCTTTAGTGGGCCAGTGCCACAGGTGGGCACTGCACATGCGCAGTAGACTAGTTGTGCGTGTGCGCATGTGCAGATGTGGCGTGAGCCCAGGCAGGGGCAGAAAGTGAGTGTGTGTGCATGTACAGCTTCATTGGTGGTTGAGTTGCAGGCTAGGCCATAGCTTGACAGTCTCTGTATGTGCAGGGCTTTGCAACTTCGAGAGAGGGAGGCAGCAGAGAAGCCCAGCTGAGTCCTGGATGCTTGTGAAGATCAAACAGGCCCTGTCTGCCCACCCCCTTTTGTGCAACACGGGAAGAGAACATCTTTCAAATGTGTGATGGGCTCCCACACTGAGAAATTGGGGTTTGTGCTGCAGGAAGGGCAGTTACTGCAATTCCTCCCTCAATTCAGACTTGGGGAGTATGCTTGAACAAGAAGCATCACAGTTATCTCCTTATGGGAAGATCCCCTGTCCGCTGATGGAGCTGTAGTCTGTGTACAGTGTGCAGTGGACTTGACTGCCTGGGTTCATGCACCCTGGACAGATCCTCAGCTCCTTAGGGTGAGTGAGTGAAGGGGTTTGGAGCAATGACTGTACTAGAGAACCTGCTACCACTTCGTCCTCCTTCCTCCCAAGGCCTGGGACTCAGCTCATTGCCCTCACCTCTGCTGGAGCTATCAGGGTATATCAACCTCCAGACAGATTTGGGCAACACTTTTATGGTATTGAGCATGGGCCTTCCCACTTGCAGATCAGCTGTGGGGTTCACCTCTTGCCATAGGGATGCAACCCAGTCCAGAGCGACAAGGAGGCAGGAGTGACTTTCCCTTCCTTGGTGACTCTGAGCTCTCAGGCAGCCCAGTGGAGGTGGACCTTCAGTCTCCACGCATGACTTTGAGGCTATCTGGGGCAGACCCACTGCTGGTCAGTGCACCGTGTACACCATGCACACACAGACATATTCACACTCACAGCAGTTACACTTAGACACATTCAAGCACAGATGCACACACAGGCTTACCCTCACACAGACAGCAAAATGCACATATGCATGAACAGATACAGATACAAACATACATAGATGCATACACAGACGTACAGACACACACATTTTTTGTGTCTCCCCTTTTGTGCACCTGTTCAGGCTGTTCACCCCGAGCATTCACTTCCCTTCCTCACACACTTTGGGTACAAACCACGCTCTGCATTGTGGTTCTTTTGTGAGTATAGTGACGTGAGCCCCGTGGGCCTTTGTGTGGCTTTTGTGCAGTGGGAACTAATGGCCGCGGCATTGTGGGATAGCTAGAAGGTTCCCAGAACTCTCATCTGAGGAAGATGATGAGCTGGGGAAGAAGCTGCTGCTGCCTCCCCACAGATGGACATGTGAAAAAGTTTGGGGTTGGCCTGAACCTAGGTCCATGGGACAGACAGAAGGACGCTTTGTGACCTTAACTGATAGGTCGGGGACTACTGGTTCGATGGAATGCTCCAAGTCCTGTCTCCCTACTCCAAACTCCTCAGTAACCCCTCCAAACTTCCATTTGGCGCCCCCAGCCTTAAGCCACTTATGGAATATGCTCCAGCTCTTGCTCTCATTTCTACCTTTCCTGGTCACACAGAAGCAGATTTGCTGTCTGAAGGCTATGTCTCTAGCTTGGCCACTGCCCGAAGCCTCTCTTTAGAGTCCTCTGTCTGTGCTCCCCTGTATATCCTCATTGCTATTACAGATACAGGGTCTCCCCCACTGAGCTCTGGCTTCCCTGCTGAGCCGAGCAGAGGAGATACTCAGCTTTCTTCTGACTGTCCTGGGGTGTGCCTGGAGCTGAAGGAGAGGCCTTCCTAATGTGATCTGCTTTCCTTTCTGCAGGGAGACTTGTTTGTAGTGATGTGTCCCCAGGGTTTGGAAGGGGTCCCAAAATCCATGTTATTGCAAAGTCACATGATCCCTAATGTGGGTGGAGGAGGGGGTGCCTGCCTGAGGGCTCTGCTTGGCTTCTAGAAAACTCTCTGCTCAGACCTGAATTGAATTCATCTGGGGGGGACATGTGAGTCGCGGGTTGTCATCTGTCTGTAGTAATGTATTTTTCATGCTATCTCGATGGTTGTCCTTCAGATTTGATGGGTCAGACACTCTTTTTTAGCACCTTCCCTGCCTGTGGACCTCTCTCTTGGAAAGTCTCTCTAGGGCTAGCCCTGCTCATCCAGTATGGCTCCCTGAAGGGGTCAGAGTGGGCAGGAAGTATCATGTCAAACACCAGCCTCCTGTTTCACAGATGAGGAAACCCGAGTCATGAGAGTAGACCTGACCTACATGCTGTCACAGGCTTCCTAGCTCTGGGCACCGCCTCTCCTCTGAACTTTCTACTCCAGCACCCATTCTCTCTCCTCAGGGTCACTGAGGCCCAACTATAGTTCTCACCTTTAGGGGAGTTCCCTGTCTCACCATTCCAGATGGCCCCCAGAAACTCAGACCAAGTCCAAAACTCTCACCTCAACTCATAATCAACTCTGGGCAGGGGATACTATCTCATCACTGCTCATACCTATCTCTGTATGAACTCCTTAATCCATTGCTTGCTGGAATATTCCAGAATATTCTATAATATTCCTTGCATTCCAGAACATTCCAGGCAAACCATCGCTTGTCTGAAAGGGAGGATATTCTTCCTTTTTCTTTTTTAGTCTGTCCAAGAAACTTTCGCTACACTGATTTCCACCTAGGGGTGTTCTATTCTCTGTAAAGAGTTTGGCTTTACATAGTCTCTGAAGATAATCCAAGGGGTCCTGTGCTGCTCCTGGCCATCACTTCCTCACCCAGGGCAGAACCATCGTTCCATGCTGACTTGACCCTGTCTCTCATCCACTCTGTGCTCTGCAGCTGGTCTGGAAAAGGTTCCAAGACCCCAGATCTCCTTCTATTGCAACCCAGTGGCTGGGCTCTAGTCACTGCCAGTTCCAGAATTGGCCCAGAATGGCAGCACAAAGACCTCCCTTGGCATGAACAAGCCATTGGCCGTGCCCCCTTCACCCCAGAGCTCATGCCCCAACCCCTGTGCTCGGACAGCGTGCGCCCAAGCACCGGGGGTGGGAGACCCGAGCTGTCCAAAGGCTGGAAGTCACAAAGAGCCTGCCCCTTCCTGCATGGCCAGGACCAGCGTGGCGGGGAGGGGCTCGCACGCCGGGCAGCTCAGCTCTAAGTGAAAGGACACAACGGATCGGAAAGGAGATGCCAGCCAGGGTGCCATCCTGAAACAAAACACAGTCACTCTGGGGTTAGTTGGCAAGTCCAAACACGGCACTGGGAAGCCAGCGGAGGTCCTGTCCTCCCACTCTGAGCACAGTCCTGGCTCAGCGTCCGCCCCGGAGAGGCTGCAAGGCAAAAGGAGCAGCGGCATTAATCTGCTGATGGGGGGAGAAACAGGAGCGTTCCCTGGACCGGCCCTTCAGCTGCTCTGCCTTCTCTAAGGAGCTAGAAGGTGGCCCTGACTTCTTTGCAAGGGGATGAAGCAGACAAATTAAAAAACAAACAAAAAAAAATCAACGTCATGGAAAAAAAAATAAAAAGATGCTCATGCACCATGAAGACTCATTTGGGTGGAAATAGCCAGGGATGAGGGTGGAGGGGGGAGCCCAGAGGCGCAAGGCCGTGTTTAGGACACACTCGGCCTGTGCTCAGAGGCCCTGGCTGTGGCTCAGTGTGTGCATGTCAAGACAGGCGTGAAAATGAGGCTTTGGCTGCGAGACTCTTGGCCAGTGGGGCTGGGGAGCTGAAGCTGGGCAGGGGACAGGCTGGTCGATGCGATTTCCTGGCATTAAGTTCACCATCGACTGCAGGGGCGATGGTGGCCGGGACCTAGTGCTGGCCTGGTATGTGGGGAGAGTGTGTGCGGTTCCTTGGAGTCTATCATCCTCTGCCTCTCACAAAGGTCTGGGGAGCCCCTTGAGGTGTGGGGCCCCAGAATGGGGTGGGGATCTCCTGCTGGCTGAGGGCTCAGGGGCCTGTGCAGCTGGGGGCAGGGGTTGGGCCCGGGCAGTGGCTACTCTGAGCCTGTGCGTGAGAGGGCCCTTGGGAGGGGAGGTGGAGGATAGTTGGCTACTGGCTCTGTGACAGGAGTCACGCTTCAGGAACCTGCAAGAGAGGGAAGGAGAAAAGCGACATACAAGCGTCCTACAAAGGAACAGACCCGAGCACAGCTGGAAGGAGGCAAACCTTTGAATCAGGTCCTTGAAATACAAGCTGCAGGAAGCTAGAACATTTTGGTGGACTTCAAACTCTCTGCCTTCAACAACAATTTTCAGGTCTGTAAACGCTTTCGCTCTGCGCTGCTGGTTCAATTCCTTCAACATTTCTGCAGAACAGAGAAGACAGACAGGGCCAGGTTCCCATTAAGAGTTTTCTTTTTCTTTTAATTTTTTTAATTAAAAATATTTCCCCCAAGAAGTAGAGAAAAAGGAAAATACTTGAAACTGTTTTCTTGGCAAGACTGGCTCTACACTGACAGTCTAAAGAAAGTCACACACAGAATGCGTCAACAAGTAGCAACCGGAGGGGTCACAGAATTAAAGCAATCACAACTTTCAAAAGCAAAAATGAAAACAAAAAAACCACACACACACACACATACACACATACACAACCCCAAAACAAAAATGAAAACAAATATCAAAGGGGGGAAAAATAAAACCCAGGCACTGAAAGGTCGGGGGGCATGGGGTGTGGAGGGCAAGTTCCCACAGTGACGATCGGAGACATGAAGAATACATGACCACAGATAGCTGACAACCCCCGGCCCACGGGACAAGCTCTCCCAATGCCAATGGTGCCGATGGAGCGATGCTGGGGACAGCGTGGCACTGTGATGTCACATGGGCTGACATGGGCCAAAGGAGTCGCGATTCCAAACTTTGCAAAAACAGCCACGCGTGGACCAACTTCTGGGGATACCCCCCTGTCCCTCCCGCCCCCCCCCCCCCAAGAAAGCACACATGGAGGATGGCTGTTTAGCCGTTTCTTTCATTTTTCACTTTTGGGCAAGTCAGCTTGCATCCTGGGATCGTTCTTGGGGAGGGGTGAGGGCCACTCTGCAGTTCCATGGAGTCCCAAACATGGCCTCTGGGAGAGTCCTGCCCTGATTTGTACCTACCTTTGCTGGTTGTTCTGGACACTGGGGCTTGACCTCTCCCAGTGACTTGTACCTTAGTAACCAGAAATTTTTTCTAGTCCCAGCTCAGATAGGTAAGGAACTGAACCTCCCACTCAGTTTCTTGCTTTTCTTTTCTTTCCTTTTCTTTGTTTCATTTTTATTTTTCTGGCTTTTGGGCCACACCCAGCAGCATTCAGGGGTTACTCCTGGCTCTCAGCTCAGAAATCGATCCTGGCAGACATGGGATTATCATATGGGATGCCGGGATTCGAACCACCATTGGCCCTGCGTTGGTCGCTTGCAAGCCCTACCGCTGTGCTATATCTCTGACTCAGTTTCTTTCATTTGCAGAGGTTGATCCTTCAGGTGCTCCACCCTCACCAGCCAGCCCCTTGCACTCCTGGAATGAATGAGCTTGTCCTAAACACTGCCAAAAGCTGGACAGCAGCAGCCCCAAATTTGGGGTTGGAATAAACAAGCCGGTGAGACAGAGAAAAGTGCTTTGGTGGGTGAATGGAAGGGGAATCCACAGAATTGAGTTGCATGCTCCAAGGCTGCCACCATCACCTTGAGCCCTAAGGTCTGTGTTGAACCCTGGCAAATAGTTCAGAATTTTCCTGTATCTGACCTGTCATCTCTGTCCCCTGGGCCAGCTGCAGCAGCTGCTTATGGAGCCTGCCCTGCTGTGAGCCCATATGTCTGTGACAAGCCCAGAGCTCCAGGCGCTGCATGTGTGTATGAAATGGGGACAGCAATGTTGCTGTACCACAACATAGCACCATGCAGCCAAGTGGGGTGTGGCAGGGGGTGTGCGGCCGACGCAGTAACAAAAAGAGCAGGGTTCACGGACAATAAGGGTGTGACATCTGGGCACCAAAACTCGATCTCAGAGCCCTGGGGGGAATGAATCTCCAGAGAGTTCCCAGATGAGAGTGGGGTCATGAGGTGTCGGCCAAGAAAATACCACTGAGTGAGCTGGTTCTCAGTAGCAACCCAGCTCCATACCCAAGTCTGCCTGACACTCCAACCCCATGAGCTCAAGGGCACCCAGGTTGGTTCCTTCCGTGCCCCTTCTTCTGGCTCCTTTCCACTTACCCTGGTCAGTGCCCCTTAAGTCCCAGTTCACTGCCATTTCTTCTTCCGCCCTCTCCCACCTTCCCTGCCCACTCCAGTGCTCGCCCCTCGAAGCCCGGACTTCCTCCTTGACTCCTGATAGATTTTGGCTCCATCTGGGTTTGCATAACTAAAATGTGGGAGTTGTAAAAAACTGGGCCATAGTAAAAGTTTCCTGAAGGCATAACGACATTCATTGACAAAGAACCACACGGTACATCAGTTGAGCTGTTCCTGACAATATTTGCCCCATTTGTATTTCTCGGGGAGGGGGAGAGCAGGCGGAAGGAAGTGTTTTTCATGAGTGGAACAAGTTAAAGAAGCCCTGGTTTGGAGCATTTTATGGGTTATGATTTTTTTTTGTTGTCTACTTTGAGGCCACACCTGACAGTGCTCAGGGTTTTGCTCGAACTTAGGGAACCTTCTGGAGTAATGGGGATCAAACCTGGGTTGGCTGTGTGTAAGGCAAGTCCCTTAGCTCTAAACTATTCTTGGGCCCCAAAGACTTTTATCACCAGTGAGTGTTGGCTTATTTCTATTTCCTCCTAAAGGAAATCAAACATTTGCCAGAGAAGTAAGGGTGCTAGAGGCAAGAGAGTGGGGTGTTCAAGCGAGGTGCCCCTTTGTTTACTTTCTGATACCCACACTGAGCACAATCCTGGCAGAGAGTGGGCTCTAGACTGCCCACTCCATTGCCTGCATCTTGGGGTGTAGTTCCTTTCCCACCTTTTGAGTATCCTCTGGCTGTGTGACTTGCTTGGACCATGAATGTGGATGAAATCTGGCTGTGAGCCCCTGGCTCCCTTTTGCTCTTTCTCTTGAGACCCCCATGGATCTCCCACAACAGTCTGGGGGAGCAGTACCCACATGGGAGGCCAGATAGACAGCTTGAGGGGCAGCCTCACAAGCTTTCTGTTCAAGGTCAACACACCAGGCCCCACCAGCTGAGCCCCTCCAAAGGCCCTGCAGTTATCTTTGACCTAAGGCTCTATGTTCAACTATTCAGAGACTCCCAATTCAGTGTGTATAATGGCTTCTTTTTAGAAACAAAACAATTGAAAAAAAAGAACAACACCTCCCTGGGAATCTAACTCCTTTAAGCACGTAGTGTCCTCTCTGAGGTCTGTCAGAGTGCATGCACCTGCATGTTTCTGGCACTAAAGTCCCCTGAATATTGCCAGTTGTTGTCTTGGGGTGTCCCAACACTGTTGGTGTGGCCCAAGTATCCCCAAGCTGCATCACATCCTGATCCAACGACTCGGTTGACTAAGAGTCACTGATAGATTCCTGAATAGAGGTGTAAGAGCTTGAACATAGGATTCCCCAGGAGGCCCAATATATGCCCCCCTAATTGCAACTGAGGCTACTACCCTCCCCGACATGGTTCCTGTGCTGCCCCATCCACTTTGAGATACAGATAACATATAACAAGGGCAAGGGTGGAGAAGGCAGGAGTCCACCAGTACCTAGGCACTCAGAGAATTTCCTGGGGACACAGACTTCTTTGCTGACCTAATGTAGGTACAGGGAAATTCGCCTGCCCAGCCCCTTTCTTCAGAGCCCCTGGGCTTTGAAGTGTCAAGGCCATTCTCTAGAAGGTTCCTCTTCAAAACCGAAATGTGATGGGGGAAACATCCCTCCATTGTCATTCTCCCCAGCCCTCCTCAGCCCCCTTCTCTGCTGTCCTGACTCCCCGAAACCTTCCTTCTCTAAGTGGACACATATGCTGACCAGAAAATCTCATGTCATCTCAAAGCCCATCCACAAGGTTGTTTTGCCAGTGTCCCCTCTACTTCTGGGTTGACCGAGGGTCTATGAGATGGAAGACCCCATTTTCTTTATTCATGACTCAACAACAGATGTTGGGGAAGCACCCCTCTTTAGGCTACTCTGGATTGTGCTGCAATGAGATTCCTTTAAACCTCCCCAAGGTCAGGTCTGGATGCACCTTGTACCCCTGACACCCCCTCCCCCCCCGTAAGGCTCTTTGGATCCAGCAGCAAGTGGTGCAAGGGACACTGGGGCTGACTCACTGTTTTGGGGACTTAAAGCCACAGAAAGAACCAAGAGTGGGGATGAAGCTGCAGATAAACATCCACATATTTTTCACCCGGTGACGCGAGTGACTTGTCAAAGACGGATGATCGCGCCCCAGCTGGACCGAAGGGCTGTGTGCGGCGGTAATAAAGAGGAAGAGATGTCAACTGTTAAAAGGCGGCGCGTTTCCGTGGCTTTGCGGTGGCAGAGTCCATTAAATCAGAGCCCTAAGAAAGGTTACGTGGACAAATAATTTTTTTCCAGAGCTCTAGTGAGAACCCAGTTAGACGATAAATGCTCCTGATTTCATGGGTATCTATGACACATATTTGATAAAGGACCAGACAAAAAGTATAAACTCAGAACAACCAGACGTGAAATAGATGGAGAAGCTCAGTGCTGATGGTGTGATGCACACTCAGAGAATGTCACCCCGAGCTGAGAGCACAGCATGGGGTGACACATGCCTGAGGAAGAGTCAACTCCGAGGTGAGAAAGGGTGATGAATGGTGACCTGGACCCAGTTTCTGTGACTACTGCAGAGAAGGGCCATTGCAGCTTGGGGAGGGCTGGGCCAGAGGACCAGACAGGCTCCCCTCCTCCTCCTGAAAAGGCCCTACCCAGTAGGACCTACATTAAGCCACCAGTGGGCCCCCATATTTAGCTTGAGTCAGAAGAATGTAGCTCTTGGAGGTTGCACCAGCTCCAGTCTCAAGTCTTTGGGGGGAAGTGAATTGAATCATTCTAGGAAATTGGGGTCTCTAAGAAGAAAGAATGAGGGGCCTGGAAGCACATCACAAAAAGAGCTGGTGGGCTGGTGATAAAGCGGAAACTCCTGTCTCTGCTCTGTTAGGGAGCTGGCACTCCCAGAACAGTCATCAGGCTGAGTTGCCAGCCTGTTCAGCTATCCAAGGTTGGTGACATGACTTGTCTCTTTCTCAGCAATATGTGGCCATTCTTGCCTCGGCAGAGATGGAAGAGAGTTAATTTCTGGTTGGAACATTTTCAGAATGTCAGCTACATTTTTCTTCTTAAAAGTTTTGGGACTGGGGCCGGAGAGGTGGCGATAGAAGTAAGGTGTCTGCCTTGCAAGTGCTAGCCAAGGAAGGAACACGGTTTGATCCCTTGGCTTCCCATGTGGTCGCCCCAAGCCAGGGGCAATTTCTGAGCACTTAGTCAGGAGTAACCCCTGAGCATCAAACGGGTGTGGCCCAAAAAACCAAAAAAAACTTTTTTTTTAGGACCAGTATGGTTAAAAACTCTGGAATATTTTATGTTTCTTGAGCCACATCTAGGGATGTTCAGGGCTTATTCCTGGCACTTTGCTCAGGAATTACTCCTGTTTGTGCTTTGGGGACTATACTGGATGCCAAGGATAGGTAGGACCCAGGTTGGCCATATATAAGGCAAGTGTCCTACCTGTTGTACTACTTATTCTGTTTTCCTCTGGGATATTGTTGGAATGGGGATGGGCTGAAACCCCTCCTACCACCAGAAACTTGGCGGTCTCTGCCCACATCGCCATCTTCCTGGCACAAAAATAGTTCAACATCTCTATCAAGCTTCAAGAGAAAATAATGGCTGCTGACCCTTCCCTCAGAGTCTGGTTGGGGCTGATCCCTCTTGGACATTCTCAGAAAGAGGTGTGTGTGTGTGTGTGTGTGTGTGTGTGTGTGTGTGTGTGTGTGTGTGTGTGTGTG
>PVKC010019894.1:0-18590 GCA_004027635.1 Crocidura indochinensis
GCTCAGGGGTTACTCCTGGCTATTCGCTCAGAAGTCGCTCCTGGCAGGCGTGGGGGACCATATGGGGAACGGGGGATCGAACCGCGGTCCGTCCTAGGTTAGTGCAGTTTAAGGTAGGCTCCTTACCTCCAGCGCCACTGCCTGGCCTCCCCCCCTTCATTTTTTTATGCTTGTAGCTACCATGGTCAATTTTGAGGAAGGTGGTTGTGCTCAGTTAGCAGCCCTTGATTACTGGGAAGGCTCAGAGCCCTAGAGTCAGCTACATATTCATATCTGCCACATGGTAACTCAGCTGCATTGGCCTTTAAATCTTGGCAGCTTTATATTATTCCTTCTAGTTAAGAGTTTTTATTTTAATTTGTATGTAGGAGATAGTGACTAATTTCAATATATTTTGCAGTTTGATGGTATACTTATATATATCAGAACTGAGAGTGGGATATGTAAAAGGCCTTTAGCTATTTTGCCTTTGAATGATAGCCATCAACTTGGCCTTCCACATTAGATAAATGTCAGGCTAAATGAATTAATGAATATTGGGGAAGTTCCCCCATGTACTGTTTTATAAAATGGCTCCTAAAAATTGTGTGCAAAGATATATAAGATCGTAAGTTCCTTAAAGTTATTTTATGGTGTAATGCCCTACCCGCTGGACTATTGCTCCAGGCCTTATTCACCATTTTCTTCATGAGAAAAGTTACAGCTCTTGAGTCAATGAAGGTAACTTTAATATACCACTATCTCAGGAACTTGGTTTCTGGTCATTTAAATAATGAGTAAATGACAAATGTGGTTGAACTTGGTCCGGCCACAAGTAAGCCTTTTTAATAGGTAGGATCAACATAATTTATTAAATGGGTTAACCTTTTGTTCTGGCAAGGACTTCTTTTTTTCTATTTGTTTTGAACCACTCTTGATAGTGCTTAGGGCTTACCTTGCTCTGTGCTCAGGGATCTCTTCTGGTGGGGCATGGGGGGGGAACCATATGAGAATATGAGATGCCGGGGATCAAACCTGGGTCAGCCACGCACCAGGCAAGTATCCTCTCCGATGTGCCGATACTCCTCATTTAACGACCAAGTTTCGTTTCGTCGTTAAGCGAGGAGCTGCATTACTGTGTACAGTAGTACAGTATGTGCACAATACTTGACAATACAGTTTTCTGAATATGTAAAATAACGAGAAAGATCTAACTGAAAACTTCCACTTGTTTTAATTTGCATAGGTTGTGTAATTTACACACAGTACTACAATGTATTACAGAACATAAAGTTAGTAAAGTAGGTACATTAAAGCACCAAAAGCCACAGTACTGTACTGTAGAGTGTACAAGATGGAAAAAGAGTAATTAAAATAAAATAACAGTGAAGAGATAGTCGTAAGTTCGAGTGGTCGCTAAACAGGTAGGTCATTAAGCGAGGAGTATCTACTATCATAGCTCCAACCCCCTCCATCACCTGACTCTCATATGACCTCCAATACCACAGGGCCTCCCTAGTGCTACAGGGTACATTACTGGAAGCCCCAACCATGGCTGCTCATTATTTTGTTTTTTATTTATTTATTTATGTTTTGGCACCACACCTGGTAGTACTCATGACTAAAATAATTTTTGGTGCTATATGCAGGATTGCTCCTAGTAGAGCTCAGGGAACAGACAATATGGGATGCCAGCATTGGCCACCTGTAAGGTGAATATCCTACCTGCTATACTATTGTTCTGACCCTTTCTCTTATTTTTTAGTGAAATCTTAGAGTGGGCAAGACATTGGCCTTTGCACCTGAGATATTTGATATCTGATTCTCATACTGGGAACATAAATTTTGGTATATATATATATATATATATATATCATATATAATAAGAGCAAATATAAGTGTTATAAAAAATCTCAATTTCTGATTATTATATACATACTTGCTATCCTTTCTATCATAGGTGATGACTTGATAGGAAATTTGTCCCATGATGAGACATCCAACCTGGACCTTGGATTTGAGGAGTGGGATGTAGCTGGCCTGCCTTGGTGGTTTATAGGAAATTTGAGAAACAACTATACACCTAGAAGTAATGGTTCAACTGATCTACAGACAAATCAGGTAAAAAATTGTTTAAGGGGAAACTTGTCTCTTTTTCCTTTTTTTTGGGGGGGGGTCACACCCTGCGATGTTCAGGGGTTACCCAGTAACAGCTCTCAGAAGTAGCTCCTGGCAGGCTTGGGGGCCATGTGGGATGCCGGGAATTGAACTGGGGTCCATCCTGTGTTGGCTGTGTGCAAGGCAGTGGCCTTACTGCTGTGCTATAGCTCTGGCCCCAAAACTTGTTTTTCTTTCTTTTTAAAATTTTACTTTGGTTTTGGGCCTCAGTTTGCGGTGCTCAAGAATTATTCCTGGCTCTGGACTCAGAAACCTTGACTTACCGAGTGCAAGGAAAACACATTCTACCTGCTGTCGTATGCTTCTTCCTTATTTTCTTTTGAAAGTGTAACATGCTTGGTTGCACTTGATCATATACTTTGTAGTCTTAAAGAGTTCTCATTCAGGGGTCAGAGTGGTGGTGCAAGTGGTAGGGTGTTTGCCTTGCACGCACTAACCTAGGATGGACCATGGTTCAGTCCCCAGCATCCCAAATGGTCACCCTAAACCAGGAGCCATTTTTGAGCACATAGCCAGGAGTAGCCTGTGAGGGTCAGAGTTTTCATTCAGTGCTCTGACTTTTGGTACTTTCTATGCTTTGATGCCCAAATCAAGGTTTAGTTTTGACCTTTCCTCTAAATGCAATTTCCACACTTAGTTGTCTAAGTAACATATTCACGTAAATGATGTAACAGCATATTTAAAACACAGCACTTGACTGTTCATTTCTTCCTGACCCTTTGTATATTTTGTTGTTCCCTTAGGGGCCATACTTTTAGTACTTGAGGATTATTCCTGATTTGGGGATTAGGGTTTATGCCCACAGGGTCTTGGTTCATGTGGTGCTGGGATTGAACCTGGATATTCTTTTTTTTTTTTTTTTTTTTGGTTTTTGGTTTTTGGTTTTGGGTCACACCCGGCAAAAAAATGAAAATAGAAATCAGGTATCCTTATAGCCAACTTGTATATAGTAAGCGGGTATCTTGTAGATGAATAGAAGTCTGTTGAAGAAAGGACAGGTGTTTTTTGGAGACAAATGATGTCATTGAGGGTTTTCTTCCTCTTCTGTTTTGTTTTGAGGATACACCAAGGGCTCCTCGGAATGCTCCCATGCTATACTGAGATACTGTACAGTGTTGAGAGCCAAACCTGGACTCTTACATGCAAAGTATGTTCTCTGGCCTTTTGAGTTTTCTCACTAGCTCAGGACAGCGACTTTTTTTTTTTTTTTTTTTTTTTGATTTTTGGGTCATACCTGGCAGTGATCAGGGGTTACTCCTGACTCCACGCTCAGAAATCGCCCCTGGCAGGCTCAGGGGTCCATACGGGATGCCGGGATTTGAACCAATGACCTTCTGCATGAAAGGCAAACACCTTACTTCCATGCTATCTCTCTGGCTTGGGCATCGACTTTTTTTGTGTGTGGTTTTTCCAATTCTTAAGTCAAATGAGACAGTGCTCAGGGATTACTCCTGAGTAGTGCTTAGGCATATGTAGCGCCTAGGATCAGACTGGAGTCAGTTGAAGGCAAATACTTTTATAATAGTAATAAAGTAAAATAAAAATAAAAATAAAATAATAATCCGTGCACTTGTTTTGAGTTTATTTATGTTGGCTTAGGATCTCTGGCAATAGGCTCACTTGGGCATAGCTCCAATAACCCTCTGACTACAAAACTTTTGTATTCCTGTTAGGATGTAGGTACTGCTGTTGTTTCAGACATCACAGATGACTTGTTTTTGAATGAATCATTGTCAGAGCAGTTTGGTGTTGGAATAAAAGTTGAAGCTGCTGATACCGAACAATCAGAAGTAGGAAAAGTGAGAGACAAAAAGGTATGTTACATAAAATTTCACATTATTTGTACTTGTATATAGAGTGTAATCTCCAGTCTTGTGATCTGGTTTATATCTGTTTTTACAGGGGCTCTCACAATCTTTTTTTATTTCTAAATAACTAGAGCTAATTTTAAGATTTACATTGGTGTTTTTTGTTTTTTATTTTGAACCATACCCTGCTGTGCTCAGGGGATTACTTATAGCCCTGTGCTCAGAGATCAGTCACTCCTGGTTGGACTCATGACCCCAGATACGGTGCCAGGGATCAAACCTGGGTTGACTGTGCCAAGCCCATGTTAACCAAGAATCTTTAACTCTTTTTTTTTTTTTTTTTCGGTGTTTGGGCCACACATAGCTCAGGGGTTACTCCTGGCTATTCGCTCGGAAGTCGCTCCTGGCTTGGGGGACCATATGGGAACCGGGGGATTGAACCACGGTCTGTCCTAGGCTAGGTCTGTCCTAGGCTAGCGCAGACAAGGCAGGTACCTTGCCTCCAGCGCCACCACCCGGCCCTGAATCTTTAACTCTTAACTATTGAATAGTTCCTAGGTAAAGCTTCTGGTTTGTTTGTTTGTTTTGTTTTGTTTTGGGGCCAGACCCGGTGTCACTCAGGGGTTACTCCTGGCTGTGTGTTCAGAAATCGCTCCTGGCTTGGGGGACAATATGGGACATCAGGGATCAAACCATCCTGGATTGTCTGTATACAAGGCACACATCCTACCACTGTGCTATCGCTCTGGCCCCTACTCTAATATTTTTTTAATAATTAGTTAATTTGTACACTGTGCTCTGAATGCAGAATGTAATTTGCTAACCCTTTGGTATCTTTTCAATAGTTTATAATGTTCAATAGTTTAAATGCATAATAGTTTAAAATGTCAGTAAGGGGGGCCCAGGAGATAGCATGGAGGTAAGGCGCTTGCCTTTCATGCGAAAGGTCATCGGTTCGAATCCCGGTGCCCCATATGGTCCCCCGTGCCTGCCAGGAGCAATTTCTGAGCATAGAGCCAGGAGTAACCCCTGAGCACTGCCGGGTGTGACCCAAAAACCAAAAAAAAAAAAAAAAAAAATGTCAGTAAGGGCAAAGGGAATCATATTTGGTCTCAGTTTATGTTTTTTAGTGAATATTACATAAGAGAATATGAATTTTTTGTCTGTTCTCATTTTTGGACAGGGGTTACAGTATCTTAAGCAGTGCTTAGGAAATCCAGACAGTATTTAGTCAAAGTGACCATCTGTTTCAATGCCAGGGTGAGGATACAGAACTACTTGGGAATTTTGTAATGCTGGGGGCCACCATGGGCATCCTCTGTTAGTGCTGAGGGGTTTCTAATTCTACAGTGGGTAGTGCTTGGGTGGCAGGGTAGTATCGGGGTTCAAAATCTCATTCTGCCACTAGCTGAGCTGTTGTCTCAGCCCAGATGTGAACTTTAAGTTAAAGTTTTTAGGCATTTTTCTTTCAGGTAATAACCTCATTTAAAATAGGTAGACCTTACTAATGAGTTGTCTTTGCCTTCACAGGTGATTGAAGTGGGAAAAAATGATGACTTTGAGGACTCAAAGTCCATAGATGATGAAACTGATGTTGAAGTTACCTCTGAGGTATGTATGGCTGTCTAGTAAAATGGCTATTTATAGCTTCAAAGTATTCATTCATTCACATGTATTAAAGTGTCATTTCCCCTCATTTCTTTTCTTTTCTTTTTTGGTTTTTGGGTCACACCCTCCTGTGCTCAGGGCTTACTCCTAGCTCTACGCTCAGAAATTGTTCCTGGCATGCTCAGGGGACCATATGGGATGCCAGGATTCAAACCACCATCCTTCTGCATGCAAGGCAAATGCCTTATCTCCATGCTATCTCTCTGGTCTCCCCTCATTTCTGTTTACCTTTCCTAGGTGTTGAGATGTTGGTTTATTTATAATTCATTAGAGATTTTTTAAAATTTGATAAGTTAATAATTTCCTACCTTTTTTTTTTTGGTTTGTTTGTATTTTTGGTTTTTGATTTTTGGGCCACACCCAGTGGTGCTCAGGGGTTACTCTTGGCTATCTGCTCAGAAATCCTCCTGGCAGGCAGGCTTGGGACCATATGGGATGCCAGCATTCCAACTGCTGTCCTTCTGCATTGGAGGCAAATGCCCTATCTCCATGCCATCTCTCCGGCCCCTAATTACATCTTTTTTTTTTTTTTTTTTTTTTTTTTTTTTTTTTTTTTTTTTTTTTTTTTTTTTTTTTTTTTTTTGGTTTTTGGGTCACACCTGGCAGTGCTCAGGGGTTACTCCTGGCTCCATGCTCAGAAATCGCTCCTGGCAGGCTCGGGGGACCATATGGGACGCCGGGATTTGAACTAATGACCTTCTGCATGAAAGGCAAATGCCTTACCTCCATGCCATCTCTCCGGCCCCTAATTACATCTTTTTTATGCTAGATTTCATTTTACTTTTAGTACTTCCCCTGGTAACTTGCAGTAAAGGGTGAGTGAGGGGTTGGTATAGGGGTGGAGAATGGCTAAAGACTTTTTGGTTTTGGTTTTTGGGTCACACCTGGCAGTACTCCGGGGTTACTCCTCGCTCTGCGCTCAGAAATCACTCCTGGCAGTTTCGGGGGATTATATGGGATGCCAGGAATTGAACTACTGTCCTTCTGCATGCAAGACAAACACCCTACCTCCATGCTATCTCTCTGGCCCCAGGCAAAAGATTTTTTAATGTTGTTAGGAGAAAAGATTTTTAGTTTTATCCTGTTTCCTTTTCACCCCACTGTTGTAGTTATGGTAGTTCCCTGAAAATTTTCTGTCCAAAATTAATAAAGTAGAATAAAGTTCCATTTTTTGTGCCATGATAAATAACAAAAACAAATG
This sequence comes from Crocidura indochinensis, assembly GCA_004027635.1. NCBI lineage: Eukaryota > Metazoa > Chordata > Mammalia > Eulipotyphla > Soricidae > Crocidura > Crocidura indochinensis. Next base: position 6,835 of record PVKC010019894.1, read on the forward strand.
TTTCCATCATAATCAAACTTCTTCAGTTAGGCCCCAAACCTATTAAACAAATAGTCTGTATTTTATCAAATCAGAGATGCCATCGAATGTAATAACTTTTGTTTCTGTTTCTGTTTTTGTTTTTGGGTCACACCCAGCAGCGCCCAGGGTTTACTTCTGGCTCTGTGCTCAGAAATTGCTCCTGGCAGGCTCGGGACCATATGGGATGCCAGGGATCTAACCCAGGCTTGTTCTGGGTAGGCCGTGTGCAAAAACAAATGCTCCACTGCTGTGCTATCACTTCAGCCCCTGTAATAACTTTTTTTTAAATATGTAACTGTAAAAAGAAAGTTATACTAGTCCACAATAGACATTGAATTATAGACACAAAAAAAATTAGTTGGTTTTTTTTGGCCACATCTAATGGTATGCAGGATTTATTCCTGGCTCTGCACTCAGGAATCACTTCTTGTTGACTCAGGGGAGAACAAAATGCCAAGGATTAAATGCAGGTTGGCTGTGTATGCATAGCAAACACTACCCACTGTTCTATCCCTCTGGCTTCTAAGTTCCAGATCTTTATGAAGTTCTTTTGCATGTATATTTAGCATTTCAAATGAGATTTGGAGGTCCTAAATTGGCACAAACATTCTGTTGCCTTGAATAGACACTGGTGCGGCAGCTGTGAGTTATATGTAACTAGCACTTCATTTCTGCCTTCCAGACTTGAACTGCTTGGCTCTCACTGGAAAAACGATCAGGTCAGCAATGTTATCGCTGATCCTGTCAATGCTGCCAGTTACCCACATTAGTACAATACAGTTTGCTACCTTGTTCCTGAGAGCAGTGAGAGAACATAAGTAAACTTGATCATTTTCGGGTCTCATTTTAATTTTGCTTACTTTTTGTCACAGCTCATTTTATTGTTTATTAGTGGGAAAGAGCGACAGTTATCCCTTTGTTTTTTATTTTTAGCCTCTTGGTCAATAAAAAATAAGTTGTACGTAAAAGAAATGGCCTAGGGAGCCGGGAGGTGGCACAGGAGGTAAGGTGCCTGCTGCCTTGCCTGCGCTAGCCTAGGACGGACCACGATTCGATCCCCCGGTTCCCATATAGTCCCCCGTGCCTGCCAGGAGCAACTTCTGAGCTCATAGCCAGGAGTAACCCCTGAGCGTCAATGGGTGTGGCCAAAAAAAAAGAAAGAAATGGCCTAAAAGGAGGTAGTGGGTGGAAAAGTAAATGTAAATTCCACTCTGACTAAATACAGATAATCCTCGCTTAACGACCTACCTGTTTAGCGACGACCTACCTGTTTAGCGACCGCTCGCACTTACGACCATCTCTTCACCATACCTATTTTTATTTTACTAACTCTGTTCTGTAATACATTGCAGTACTGTTTGTAAATAACACAACCTATGCAAATTAAAACAAGTGGAAGTTTTCAGTCTGATCTTTTTCGTTATTTTACTTATTCAGAATACTATATTGTCAAGTACTATGCATGTACTGTACTACTGTATACAGTACATGCAGTTCCTCACTTAACGTCCAACTCGTTGAAACGGAACTTGGTCGTTAATCGCGGAGTATCTGTAGAAAGCTAGAGAAATTTATTAACTTTCAGATTTTTCTGTTTTTTCTTGTTTTGGGGGGGGTCACACCTGACAGTGCTCAGGGGATACTCTTGGCTCTATGCTCAGAAATCGCTTCTGGCAGGCTCAGGGGACCATATAGGATGCCGGGATTTGAACCACTGTCGTGCATGCAAGGCAAAAGCTCTACTTCCATGCTATCTCTCCAGCCCTGAAATATTTATCAAATTGGGCTGGTCCGATGGCAGTGGTTTATCAGAACTTATTAACGTTAGTAACACAAAAGTTGGTATATATAACCCCCCCCACACACACAATTTGACTGGCTAACAAAAAAAGAAAAAAGAAAGATTGATCAGATTTTTCTTAGAAATGGCAGTTGTATCACATTCAAGGGAAAAGCCTCTCAGATTTTTTTTATATGTCTTTTAAGTTCTCGGTAGGCCAGGGGTGTGAAATGTCTGGTTTTACTGGCTTAGTCTCTCCAATTTCAATTTTCTCAGTAGTGTGTTTTCTGAGTATTAATTGGCTGCTTTTGCCTTGTAGGATGAGTGGCAATGTACTGAATGCAAGAAATTTAACTCTCCGAGCAAGAGATACTGCTTTCGTTGTTGGGCCTTGAGGAAGGATTGGTACTCAGACTGTTCTAAATTAACCCATTCTCTCTCAGCATCTGATATCACTGCCATACCAGAAAAGGAAGAAAACGAAGGAATTGATGTCCCTGACTGCCGAAGAACTGTCTCAGCCCCAGTTGTTAGACCTAAGGATGTGTATATAAAGGAAGAAAACTCGAAACTTTTTGATCCCTGCCACTCAGTGGAATTCTTGAATCTGGCTCATAGTTCAGAAAGCCAGGAGACCATCTCCAGCATGGGAGAACAACCCGATAGCCTTTTTGAACAGAAAACATACACGGATAACATGGAGGATTGCCAGAATCTTCTGAAGCCTTGTAGTCTGTGTGAGAAAAGGCCACGAGACGGGAATATTATTCATGGAAGGACAGGCCACCTTGTCACTTGTTTTCACTGTGCTAGAAGATTGAAAAAGACTGGGGCTTCATGTCCTATTTGCAAGAAAGAGATTCAATTTGTTAGCAAGGTTTTTATAGCATAGCCAAATCTGTGCATCACAGAGAAATAATTCCAAGGCCAGTCATGTATTTCAGTGTCAGTATTCAGTAACTTCATATTCTTTATATATGATCCTTTCTGTACATGTAACTTATGTCTCCATTCTGGGTGTTTTTTGCTTCCAAATACTCATAAAATTTGGGAGTTAGTTCTTTAGATGATTAAGTTGAGGACTCTGTTAACCCCATAATTCATTATACAAATAGAAAGATCTGGGCAGGATTAACTACCAATATATCACAGAGAGTTCATTTATATAGTATTTTAACTCACAAATTATCAAGATTTATTAAGTATTATAACTTACTAAATTATTTGAAGATTAATAAGCTAGTTTTTGTTCCTACTCTCCTGTTAGTGTTCTTGATATTAAAATTCAAGGCAGCAGTTAGAAATGTTAAATTTTGATGAAAAACAAACCATGCTTTTATTAGGTTACAGTGATGTAAGTTTGGTGTTCAATCCTACTGTAGTTCAGATATGCCAAAATAAGTGTTTGAAAAATCAGACCTTTGGGGAGCTAGAACAGCACTAGGGCTTTTACCTTGCACGTGGCCGACCCTGGACAGACGCCGGTTTAATTCCTGACATCCCATATGGTCCCCCGATCCTTCCAGAAGTGATTTCTGAGTGCAGAGTTAGGAATAACCACTGAGCGATGCCAGGTGTGACCCAAAAAACAAAAAGGAAAAAAAGAAAAGAAAAACCAGACCTTTGGGCTGGGGAGATAGCACAGCCGGGGAGAGCCCTAGTTCTATCCCCAGCCCTTGCTCTACCCACAGCAAAAAAAATTTTTTTTAAAAAATCAGGGGCCTGGAGCAATAGCATAGCAGCAGGTCGTTTGCCATGCATGTGGCTGACCCAGGATGGACCTGGTTTCGATCCCTGGCATTCCATGTGGTCCCCCAAGCCTGCCAGGAGTGATTTATAGCGCAGAGCCAGGAGTAATCCCTGAGTGTTGCTGGCTGTGGTCCCAAGCCCAACAACAAAAATCAGTCAAAATATTACATTTCGGGGCCCGGGAGATAGCATGGAGTAAGGCGTTTGCCTTTCATGCAAAAGGTCATCAGTTCGAATCCCAGTGCTCCATATGGTCCCCGGTGCCTGCCAGGAGCAATTTCTGAGCTTGGAGCCAGGAGTAACCCCTGAGCACTGCCGGGTGTGACCCAAAAACCAAAAACCAAAAAAAAAAAAAAAAAAACACATTTCTGTTTATGCTAAAAGTACAAGCATCAGTTTTGCTAAGGTATACTGAAAATATTTTTGTTGAAAAGAATATATTGCCTTTTTCACACCCAAACATTTGAGATGAGCAAACAAGTACATCCAGGGTTCGGAATGAGATAGTACAGCAGATATTACACTTGACTTGGATGTGGCCAATCCAGGTTTGATCCCTGAATCCCATATGAGTATCCCATCCTGAGCCACCACCAGGAGTACATTTTTTTTTTTGTTTTGTTTTTTGTTTGTTTTTGGGTCACACCCGGCAGTGCTCAGGGGTTACTCCTGGCCCCATGCTCAGAAATTGCTCCTGGCAGGCACGGGGGACCATATGGGGCACCGGGATTCTAACCGATGACCTTTTGCATGAAAGGCAAACGCCTTACCTCCATGCTATCTCCCGGGCCCCCAGGAGTACATTTTGAGTTCAGAGCTAGGAATAAGCTGTGTGGCATTGCTGGATGTGACCGCAAAGCAATTAATTAGCCATATTAGACTTTACATTCTGTCAGAGATATTTGTCATTAGCTTAACCTCAGTTGCCACTCAAAGTAGAAACAAGGCACAGAATTTAAAGTTTATTTTACTTGAAACAGTGATTTGCAATGCTGTTAATAGGGCTTTGTACAGACTGTACCCTGGAATGTCCGTTTCCCTCCTCCATACTCTCTGTGTCCATCTGTTCTCCCCATCCATAAAGGGCACAACAGTATTAACCAAAGTGCAGTTCACTTTACTTACTGTGTCCTTGTTGCAAACTTGAGAGTCCTGCCTGGATCTTTAATTTTTCTTCTCTACTTTTTTTTTTTTTTTGTCACGCCCAGCCGCGCTTAGGCGTTACTCCTGGCTCTATGCTCACAAATCGATCCTGGCAGGCTTGGGGGACATATGGGATGCTGGGATTCAAACCACCATCCTTCTGTGTGCTAGGCAAACACCCTACTTCCATGCTATCTCTCTAGCCCCGCTTTTCTATTTTATTTGATGTTTCTAGTCATCTTTTGTATACTCAAGCACTACTTTAGTGTGATTTGGTAATTGAGTCGATCTTTTGAAAATAGGGGAGTATGACAGTTGTGAAAATGAAAATAGATAATGATGGATCTTGTGAGGTATTATCTGACCACAAATCTTGAACACACACCCTCTTTCACACTCTTTGTGTCTGTCTGTCTGGATTAGGGGTTTGCATTTTAGCAAGTGTTCTGGAAGCTAAAGCAAGTGCTCATTAGACCACATTTTATTTATTTTTGGTTTTTGGGCCACACCCGGTGACACTCGGGTTACTCCTGGCTATGTGCTCAGAAGTCGCTCCTGGCTTGGGGGACCAGATGGGAAACCTGGGGATCGAACCGCGGTCCGTCCTAGGCTAACACAGGCAAGGCAGGCACCTTACCTCCAGCGCCACTGCCCGGCCCCAAGACCACATTTTTTGAAATGCACTGCCTTGGGCATGAAAGACTTTCCCCATGGATAGGAGTGGAACAAGATTCCATTTAGTTGGTACCATATTTATTTTCTAAAGGGGGAGAAGTTTACTATCAGTATGCACTCTTGTTTTGCACGTGAACCCATTTTTGTATGTGAGCCTTTGATTTTGCATGTGAAATTAAATGCTGGTCATAGCTAGTGTAGTCTTCCTAGAATCTACATCTCAGAGTAAAATTTTTTTTTTTTGGGTCACACCCAGTGACGCTCAGGGGTTACTCCTGGCTATTCGCTCAGAAGTCACTCCTGGCAGGCACGGGGGACCATATGGGGAACCGGGGGATCGAACCGCAGTCCGACCTAGGTTAGCACAAGGCAAGTGCCACCGCCCCGCCCCGAGAGTAAATTTTTAAGCCATACTTTGCGTTCATATTTGTGTGTATTTAAGTAGTGCTTAATGACTTTGAGACAATGAATAATCATAAAGTATTGGAGAATCTGTCATGCAGCAATATTAGTTTTTAGAGAGAAGTATGGCTTTGAATACTTTCTCCTAAAAGAAAAGGTCCTGTGAAGCTATTTCTGTATGTCAGGTGAATTATTTCTCACAGGGAGGAAAGGTGAACGCAGCAGAATCTGAATCTTTCCCACTATTCTTTGTGTAGCTCAGGATTTAGATTTTTTTTTTTTTTTGCTATGTTTTAGGAGAAAGGTCATTCCTTCCTTCCCAAAAGCAGAACCTGCCTTTTGAGCTAGAATTTTATGTATGTGGTAAATGTTCTAAAACGTTAAGAAAGTTTGGCCCAGAGCAATAGTACAGCTGGTGGGCTGTTTGCCTTGCACACTACTGATCCCAGGTTTGATCCCTAGTATCACATATGATCTCCTAAGCCCCTTCAGGAATGACACCTGAGCAGAGCCAGAACTAGCCAGAACACAAAATAAAACCCCAAAACACAAAACAGCAAAAAAAAAAAAAAGCCCCCCAAAAACCCCCAAACTAAAACAACAAAAAAAAAATCTTAGAATGTCATGTTTTCTTTTCTTTATTTCTTCTTTATCTTTTAATAATCTGATATCCTGGTGGCTGGAGCAATAGCACAGAAGTAAGGCGTCTTGCACACAGCCAATACTTAAAGACCCTGGTTCAAATCCCGGCATCCTCTAGGAGCTGCTTCCGAGTGCAAAGCCAGGAGTAACTCCTGAGCGCCACCGGGTATAAGACCCTCTCCCCCGCCCCCCAAATAAAAGTCTGGCATCCTTCCAGTGTAATTTCCCCCATCTTTTTGCAAGTGATATATATATTTTCAGTGATTGTGGATAGAGTGCTTACCTTGCATGTGGCTGACCCAGATTTGATCCTCGGTACATATGCTCACAGACCCATGCACACGTACACATGCTCATACACACATATATATGTAGTACGTACTAACACAAGTACACGCCATCCTCCGTATCCTATGTAGTCAGTCCCCTGAGCCTGCCTGGAATGATTTCTGAGCAGTGTTGGGTGTGGCCTGAAAAACGAGGCAAAGAGGAGAGTTGAGAGTGAGCATTTGAAGTCTGATGGTTTTGCATTGAAAAACATCTTTTAGATTTTTGATTCTAGTTTTGGTACCTTATTGTATGTACTCTGCTTCAGCCAGTCTCCTTTCCTTGTTCTCTTGCAGCTTTCTCTTTTTTGGCACTTAAATGATTTGCTTCGAAGTCCTAGACCTCACAACTAGGTCTCATCTTTATCTGCAGGACATTAACATGATGATTTCTTTTTTTATTCAGTTTTCAGTGTCTGTGCAGATGCATTTACTTGTTTAATGCCTCTAGAGGTTTGTAGTCTGAGGCAATGCTCTCTAGTAGCCATACTGTGCGGTACGAACTTATTTACTGCCTTTACAACAGTTTGTACATGCAGTCTTCATAGTAAAGAAGTACTTGGTTTCCAAACACTTATGTTGTAATAAGACCACATTCTGCTTTTCTGGCGATAGTGTTTGTTACTCCTCCCCCCCCCCTTTTTTTTTACTCCAATCTGGATGACTCTTACATTCTCAGATGTCTTCATTTGGATATCAAGTCATTGCTGTCTTACTTTATTGGTAAGCTGTGAACTTCAGTTGAATTTTGGTTGTGAGGAAGGGATTTTTTTTTTCCGGTACACCTCACTGGAGTTAAGAGTTAGATTATTAGGCCATTGATGTGTGACATAACATCCAGCAGAGCAACTTTCTTAGTAATTACTTAATATTTATGAACCTGTTACTTTGACAAAAAGTTCATAGAAATGATTTTGGTAGAAAAAAAGTTAATTCAGATTTCGGATAAAAATATTTGTTTTCGGGGCCCCGGAGATAGCATGGAGGTAAAGCGTTTACCCTTCATGGAAAAGGTCATCGGTTCGAATCCCGGTGCCCCAGATGGTCTCCCGTGCCTGCCAGGAGCAATTTCTGAGCATGGAGCCAGGAGTAACCCCTGAGCACTGCCAGGTGTGACCCAAAAACCAAAAAAAAAAAATTTGTTTTCTCTTAGGTCCCTTTTGTACTATTTTTTTCCCCCAGTGTTTGTATGCTTTAGTGTTCAATATTTAAATCAGAATTTTTTAAGTATCTTAGATCAAGCCTTAAGTTATTAAAGTTTTTCCACAGTTCATCTATGGACTCGGGTTTAAAGTGGGTCAGAGCCCAAGCAGGCCAGCTTCTAAACTGCCTAGAACTTCTCTTAAGAAGGAATCACTGCCAAGCATTTGAAATATGCTGTTGACTTGACATTATAATTTATGCTTATTTAAAGATTTATAATGCTTTGCAGTATTTTACTTTGTTCATAAGAATTTATTTTTAAAGGATCATATGTACCTTTGTGAATGGTCATTCCATACAACGTTGGCTTCTTTGAAAATTCACTAATAAAGTGGGGAGGGAAAAAAAAAGAAAATTCACTAATACGGACCAGAGAGATAGCACAGCTGTAGGGCATTTTTGCCTTTCATTTGGCTAGGTCCTCATTCCGGCATCCCATATGGTTCCCCCAAACCTGCCAGGAGCGGTTTAACCCTTGAGTGCCGCTGGATGTGGCCCCAAAACCAATCAGTCACCCAGTAACTAGATTTCTTTTTACTAATAAAAAATTGGTGCATGCTAGACTTCAGATTGGATAAGGTGTTAGGTCTTGACTCTTTAGAAGTAGGAAACTTCTACGTCTTACCATCCTGAACGCTTCAGAGCTCCAGATCTCATCAGATAGGAAACTTGTTACCTGCTACATTAATTGTTTTTGTTTTTAAAAGTTATGCGAAGCTCTGAAAATATTTGGCTTTAGATACTGTGAATATATTGTTCCCCATGTAGCTGAGACTCTTTAAATTGTGCAGACCCATGTCCTAAAAAATTCTTCTTGCTGATCATTCATGGATACTTATGTGGCCACATGTATTATTAAGACTATATAATGACTGTGGAAAATGGCTATAAAAGAAACGTGTTCAGGCCATGAATTTCAGAGGTAAAAGAAATTGTGTGCTCTCCTGTGCCAAATGTGTAAAATGTACAATGTTTATGAAATGTTTGGAATTTTGCACTGTCCTAAATAAGGTATGCTGAAGTTGCTTTACTCGAATTTCCCAGATTTGAGATGAGAAGAATTGTAAGTTAGTGTAAAAGTAGAAACATTGAGGACTCTAAAGCTATACTGGAAATGAGAATGTGAGGTTGTGGGTTCAGATAGCACTGAGAACTGAAATGGGAGTTTTTCCAGATTGCTTTAAGATGTCCTTTCTGTTGACAACTTTTCTTGCTTGTTCCTTTCCCTCCCTCCCTCCCTCCCTCCCCCCCCCTTTTTTTTTCATATGGGAGAAATCCCATGAGCTTTTAGAGATTTTTTGATGCAATGAATGTGCAATCTCAATCAGCATTATTGGTGACTGTCATTGTTAAAATGTTACAGTGAATTGGACACTTGCACCTCTGTCAGGAACCTTTGGAATAAAATAACAAGGAATGTTACAGAAATAGTCATTTTCAGGAAGGTAATTCATGCTTCATGGTAACTTTCAATCCAGGTACAACTGGCTAGCAGGAGTTTTTGTCCCCCCTCAAGGACTCTTGGGAGCATTAGGCTCAGAGAATTTCTCATTGCTTTGGTAGAAGGACATGAATACTAGAAAAGGGCCTGATCATGCTCTCGGTGGTGGGGAATTCCTTTTCCAGAACAGTTGGCTGCTGTTTGGTACATGCTCCATTGACAGTCTCGTCATTTATAACAGTTTATAAAAGCATATCGAATTTCTTAATCTAAGGTAATTGTTTTAATGGTGCTTTGATGTCAGACATTTACCTGTCCTTTCCCCTTTACTGTTACTTTTTTACCTTGGGATTTGAAGTTTGGATTCCTTTTCTGGATATTGCATTTAAACCAAAGGCTTTCTGAGTTGCCCCTATGGTGGTGGTAACTACAGTACTTAGGAGTCCTGGGTGCTTCTGCAGAATGAGGTACTGGATTCTAGCAGTCAGGAAGGAAGGTGAGACATCAGCATTACTGTTTCACAGAAAGAAACTGCTCCTTTTGTAAAGAGCCTCCTTTGTGTGTCAAATGGGGGAGCCAGAGAAATTAGTTCCACATTTGGGAAGATAGAATAAATAAGACTTTTACTTTAAGGCTATAGCAAGGAACTTTGAAGTGCCTTCTTGGGTAGGGGAGGTAATGGAGACCATCTCAAGTCCCGTTCTTAATCATATTAATAAATTGTGTATGTGCATATCAAAACCGGGGCCTGCCATGAAGGCAAGTGCTCTACTGTTAAACTGCACACCTAGCCTCATACGTTCCTGTAAAACAAGTACACAAGTACACTTCTCATTCTACCTCATTGTTGGTTGTGGGGTTAAGATGGGGCAGTGACTTAACTATAGTTTCAAGAGTTAGGAATTGGAAATTGTTAATTTTGGTAGATAAACTGCGGTTTAGGCCCCATATTTAGGTAGCTGAACATAATCTCCCCTTTATATGTGCCTAGCAGGGAACGGGGGAAAAAAGCCTATAATTTTCCAAGTAGTCATAATAACCAAGTAGCAATTGGAGTTTCATAAACTGGGAAGGAGGCAATTATTAGAGAATAATTGCCAGCCAGCTCACCAATTAATTTTTATAAGCACCAACACGGATAGCTCTGTATCTTTTTGGTGTTTGCACTATGTAATGCTTTCTATGCCTGTTGATTTTTGTTGTAAAATTTGTGTGCATTAAATATTTTATTTTGTCATTCTGTGGTGTCATTATTAGAGAAATAATTTTGCATTTTCAGTTTTTTTTTTTGTTTTTTGTTTTTTTTGTTTTTGGGTCACACCTGGCAGTGCTCAGGGGTAACTCCTGGCTCTATGCTCAGAAATTGCTCCTGGCAGGCACGGGGAACCATATGGGGCACCGGGATTCGAACCATGACCTTTTGCATGAAAGGCAAACGCCTTACCTCCATGCTATCTCCCGGGCCCCACATTTTCAGTTCTTATATATAATTTTGGGTGTGCTTTGTTCTATTATCTGAGAGTAATAATTGCACTTAATTCCAAATATTGAAGAAAATTTTACAATTTTGCTGAGATGTCTGCTTGTTTCTTTAAATATTAAGGTGAGTTCAGCAGTGGAGTCATGGTGATCTCCCAACAGCCCCTGAGAACCAAGGGCTTGCAGTCCAGAGTTCCAAGGTACCACTGTACATAATTCTTAGCAGAAGTTTGTCAGCTCTCCACTGTGTCTGCTGAAGAGATTTCTAGGGGGGAAATGACAGAAGATTGGCCCCCCTCCCCGTTTTTTTTTTTTTGTTTGTTTGTTTTTAATTTGGTTTTTGGGCCACACCTGACTGCTCAAGTCCACAATTGGCTTGGTGCAAGGTAAGCACTTTGTTTCCTGTATTATGTCTCTGACCTGATTTCCCTTTTTATTTATTTGGTTAAAGAAATAAAGGAGGGGTCAGGTGCAGGACTTAGGTTTTTCTTAGATTTTTTTTTTTTTTAATGGGTCATATTTGGTGGTGCCCAGGGCTTCTGGCTCTGTTCAGGGATCACTCTAGGTAGGACTTGGAGAACCATATGGACTGCTGGGGATTGAAACCAGGTCAGCCATATATAAGGTGAGTACCTAAGCTGCTGGCCCCTTTATTTTATGTCAATTGGAGAGTATGGAGATGAGAGAGTTCGTTATTACATTTTTTTTTATTAATGATATTTCTTTATTTTTTGTATATTGTTGACAATAATATTTTAGGTACATATTAACATAAAATCAGGGGGATTCCCATATCAAATTGTCCTCCTTCCACCTCCATTCCCATCCTACCACCCATATCCACCTCCCTCTCCCTTGGGGCTGCTAGAATAGATGGTCTCCTCTGTGCCTAGCT
>PVKC010019895.1:0-18837 GCA_004027635.1 Crocidura indochinensis
TCTTATCCTGAAGTAGATATTTAGAGCAATGGCATAAAATTATATATATTATATAACATATTCCATATATTATATAATATATTACATATACATATATTATGTATACATAATGACTTTTTACCTACATGAACAGTTAATTTTCAATCAAGTAGTTTAGAGCATGAAGTGAAGTGAGAAACAACTATTTAATTTAGTGGACCTGGGAAACTTGGAGACCACATGGAAAAGAAGAAAGCGAAAGTTAAGTCAAAATAGATAAAAGGTTTGGATCTTGGACCTGAACCCCTAACATATATAGAAGGAAACAGAAGCAAAACATTCTGTAATATTGATTTCAATATGATATCTTCAGGATTCTACTCCAACAGCAGGGAAAACAAAAGACAATAAAATACTAAAAAGGTACATAGCAAAAAAAATTATCATTAAAGTAAAAAGGAATGCAATAATCACACCATATGCCTACCAATTACTAATATTCAAGATACATAACTCAAAACAAACAATAGACAACAAAAACAAGCAATCCCATTTAAAATGGGAAGAACTGTTGAATGGACAGTACACCAAAGAGGGCATATAGATAGCAATAGCGCATGGAAATAACATTTATCATCACTTATGAGCAGAGAAAATAGAGCTTAAAATTTCAATCATTCCACACCTGTGAGAATAGCCTATATCAAAAGAATCAGTCATAAAATGAGCCAGCAGGGTTCTGGAGGAAAAAGAACTCTCGTTCACAGTTGGTGGGATCATAAATAGATCAAGCATCTGTAAAAAACTATTTCTCAAAATTTTTTAAGTAGATGGCCAGAGAGACAATACAGTGTGTAAGGTGCTTGCCTTGTACGTGGCTAACCTGGCTTTGATTCCATGCTCTATACAGTCCCCTAAACACTGCCAGGAGTCACTCCTAAGCACAGAGACAGGCTTAAGTCCCAAGCATCATCCATTGTAGCCCAAACAACAATGACAGCAACAAATATATTTTAAAATAGGTCTACCATATGCTTTAACAATTCTACTACTAGGAAACCATCGAAATAATCCAAAAATACTAGTCCAAAGACTGCACCCCTGGGTTCGTTTCCACTCTACTTATAATAAGCAAGAGGTAAAAACAGTCCTTGTGCCCAAAGGCAGATAAATGGATCAAGAAATATGTGTGTGCATAATAAAACATTACTCAACTATTTTTTCTCAGTTGTTTAAAAAAAAAAAGATGAAATCTTGCCATTTGCAGCAACATGGATACACCGAGAGAAGGCTATGGCAAATTAAATAAGTCTAAAGAACAAAAGCAATTTCTGGATGATTTTACTCATGTGAAAAATAATCAAAATGAGGGGTTAGAACAAAGCCAAACCAAACTAGTCCAGGAATTCTGACCCTAAAGTTGAGGTTACCAGAGTGGGAGAATTGTGGGAATTGTTGGGTAATGGGAACCCAGAAGATGGTGATGGAGGAACATTGATATGTTGGGGTGAACTGTGACATGTGACACACTTTTGAAGAGGTGTCAAACCATACCCTTAAAAACATATCCTGTTCTGTAAACCAACATTACCCTCAATTATTTTCTCTTTCTTGGGGCTTGTACAGTGGGGTAAAGTACTTGCTTGGCATGCAGTAAACCAGCTTCAGTTCTTGGCATTCTATATGGTTACCCGAGCCCCTCAGAAGTGATTTCTGAGTAAAGAACCAAGAGTATCCCTGAATATGGTTGAGTGTGGCCCAAAAACAAAAAATATTTAATCTTTTATTTTTGGTGGTGGCACATGTGGCAGTGCTCAGGAATTCCTCTGGGCTAAGGAATAACTATTGGCAGGCTCAGGAGACCATACAGGATGGCAGGGATCAAACCCAGGTATGGATGCATGCAAGGCAAATGCCTTACCCATTTGTACTATTGCTCTGACCCCCAAATTTTCTAAATCTTTTGCTTCAAAGCATTAGCCTTTCATTGAGCCCCACCCAACCAGCAGTGACAGATAAATAGAGCATGAAAAACAGTTTTGCCCTTTTCAGAAACCTACACAAGAGATAAACCAATATATTTTGGCTTTTTGTTAATATTTTCCCCTTTAAAATAAAAAATATTAGATATAGATTTAACCCAAGTTTTCTGTCTCTTGCATGGGATGCCATTTCCCAGTTATCTAGCTCCATAGTTAATATTCTACAAATATCAGGGGGTCGTATAGTCCTTGCTACGTTTTAAGCTGGTGAACTTTGCCAAACAGGCAAAGTTGTTGTTCTGTGTTATGAAAGAAAGGAATTTTTCTCCCCTCTTAAAATGACATCAACCAAAGCAGCACTTGTGTAATAGGTTACCTGCATGAAGTAAAAAAAAAAAATTAGAAAAAATAATAAAGACAAGAGAACACAAATCATTGAACAATCTGAGAGCCCAGAGCCTTATTAATAAAGACCTTCTCTGGACATCGCAGAAAGGATCAGGGTTTTGGCAATTTCTGAGCCCAAACCAGTTTGGGAAGAGTGACTTGGGCTGAACATGACCGGTTTCACTGGTGTCTGAGCCTTTCCAGAACAAGCCTGGCCCAGGTAATGGCTTTCCATTGTTTGTAAAAGAAAAGGCAGGAAAAGTACAGTTTTGTCCAAGTTTCTCTTCTGTTCACTAAAAATAGAAAATTTTCCTTGTGAGCACAGATTAAATGTGAGGACGGCGCACTATAAAAAGAGCTGGAAAGTATTTTCAGGGTGAAAGATCACATTAATGTTTGGACTGTATCCTCATAACTGATATTTTCAGGCATAGTTACATGTATTTTTAGTTGTTCAAGTGAGTTCCTCAGCAGAGTTACCTTTCTGTGCTAAGTTTGGTGTTTCAAAACAAAACCAACAAAAAACATTTTGTAGTCCTTTCAATATAGCCTATGTTTGATATGGTTGAAATTATGAAATGTTCTGACACTGAGTTGAGAGGAAAGGCGTTGTTGAGTCTTTGGAACCGAGCAAGGATAACATCATTCCCCTGAGTTCATATCCAGACTGTGATTCACTCCTGGGGGGGAGGACGGAGGGAGGGAGGGAGAGAGAGAGAGGAGGAGAGAGAGAAAGAGAGAGAGAGAATTAGGAAAGATGACTTGTTTTCTAGGCTTGGGCTCTTACAGAGCTAGAGCATAGATTGCATTACCTTTGGGACATTTTGCATTGGAACTATTTTGAATAGAGACTAACATGACTTAGTATTTGCCTGGCTTTATTCGCTCAGGCTCTTGATTTTGCCTTTTACAAAAATCTGGCAGGTTTCTTTTTAGGTGAGTGTCCAATTTACAGTGGATGCAGGCCAGGCTCGGACAGGCAGGTGCACAAAGCTCATCTGAATATTGGCAGGTCTGGAGCATCTCATTTATTTGAGTCTGACTCATCACTGCCTCTCTCCCTAGGAATGCCACCACCATTCATTGACTTGCTCCTCCTCATCTTCTTTTCCTCCCCAACCCTAACCCCGGGGGAGTCATAATTGCAACAAATTGAGGGATTTCATTTCCTGCTCAGCCCCACTTGTGGACCCCCCTTTCCACACAGGCTTCCGTTGGGGTGGTGGGGTGGCATACACATTCAGGTACTCCCTTCTCATGTTTGCTAGAATTGTCCCCTTCTGGGGTGCCCCTTACCTTTTCCTAATCACTTCTGGGACTCAAATAGAATTATTCAGTAGCTCTTCTGAAGAAGTATCTTACACACTTGATTAAAAGCCCAAAGAGGCTTGGGTGAATTTTTTTTCTCTCCTGCTTAAGCAGCATCTGCCAATTTCCCTGATTTTCTTGCTAATTATCTTCGTATTAGCCGGAATTTGTTTAACATGTTATGGCTCGAATAAGACTTGAGCAGTGATGAAGAAAGTAGTGGATATAGAGGTAAAGCTTTAGAAGATTGATTAGCTTGAAGAGAATAGAGCTTCAATGTTTTAATTAGAGGAGGGGGATTTTTGTTTGTTTGTTTGGTTTTGATTTTAAGACAAGAAAAATCTAAACAAAAAGTAGTTGAATTCACCACTCCCTTCTGCCATGACTTCCTAAGCAAAACATGGCAGACCGCATTAGCTCATGTACAACTTTTCTCCTCTAGAGGTACATGATTTAAGAGTTTTCTCTTTATTATCAGACTGCAAATTCATATTCTAGCTCCACCACTTGATAGATAAATGTCTTTGCTCAAATTTTTTAGCTTTCTAAAGCCTTAGTTTCTTCATCAACCAAGCAAGAACAATATTTATCCAGTAGGATAGAAATAGCAGGTTTAACAAGATACCTGAAACGTAAGAAGCCCCAGGAATGGTAGTAGTTGTTATTATTATAACTATTATTGATAACATTATAGAATTTTTTTGTATTTCACAAGATACTGGAATATGCATATTTTGATGCCTGTTTGTATATGAAGAGAAACCAACCAAGTGTACAAATTTCTGTTACTCAGTTTGTAAAGAAAAGTCAAACTTGTTGGCTGCTTTCAGCATTTCCAATATAATTTGGTTTTGTTGTTGTTGTTTTGTTTTTTTGGTTTTTTTTTTTTTTTTGCCATTTCAATGGAAATTTATTACTCATACTGGTTTCAAGACTTGCAGGGGCTGGAGATACAAGTGGTTAAGGCATTTGCCTTGCATGCAGCTGAACCTGATTCAATCCTCAATAACTGTATGGTGTCCTGAATACTACCAGGAGTGATCCCTGAGCACAGAGCCAAGAGTAATCCCTGAGCACTGCTGGACATGACCCAAAAACCCTAAAAAAATTGTTAATACACACATAAATTAATTCCCTTTGTTTCACATACTCACACAATTTCTCTTCCTATCTATATAAGGTGTTTATTTCATTTTAGATATGGTATAATAAATTGTACCATAATTATTTAAAAATAACTTACTGATTTTGAGAGTGATTTTTTTCCAGGACATATAATCTTAGTATCATAGTTTTTAAGCCCATTGTGGGGGAAGTGGATTAGCAAGTCAGTGGTTTGAAATTTTTTAGTATGCAATCTGAAACCTTGAACTTTAAATACTTTGACCACTTAAAATATTATTTAATTGCTTATCAGAGTTGAATATAAAGAGAGTTTTGGTTCAAAAATTCTAATCTGTAAAAATTCCAGTAACATAACAGATAGTTAAATTACGTAGGCCTACTGGTTTTGTAACATTTTTAATCTAAATCAAGAGGCCATAATTTCTAAGACAGGTTAAAAATATAAAAGTGTGTAAAAATATATATAATATATAGGATAAGGCTTATGCATGATTTCATATATAAATAATTTTGCCCAAGTTTCTATAAATGGGTTTGGATGCATTTGGTAATTGGATACAGTTAAATGTTAGATAAAATTTCAGTAGTATACCAAAAATATAAAGTACAAGAATAAAAATTCCATTTTCTTTTTGTTCCAGGTTCTCTGGGAGATGCTAACAAGGGAGGTCCCCTTTAAAGGTTTGGAAGGATTACAAGTAGCTTGGCTTGTAGTGGAAAAAAACGAGGTAAGACTACGATTCTCCATTCAGGTACATAGATCAGAAAACAGTATTGGGGTTTTGCAAAAGACTTTTTCATCTTCTTCAAATTGAAAGTAAGTTCACGCTTATGGAAAGATTAGCAGTAGGAGCTAACACAAAGGGTCAAAGTGATGTTATTCCTCATGAATGGACCCTTTACATCTAATTGTTGCAGCTTCACGTCGTGATGCTGTAGATCAAAAATTGTACAAGTACTGTACTAGTTTCTCAGTCTCAATTGTAAAACCTAGGGGTTTGTTCTTAGTGATGAAAGAAGCCATTGCGTCCAAGGTAGGGGAACAGTTTAACTCCATCTCCTGCGTTTAGGACATCTTTTTTACTGGCCGGGAGTTGATATATCTGTAAGAGACCTTCAGCTACTTCAACTTACCTCTCCCAGCAGGAGTCACTCTAGTACAAGAAACTGTCGCTTAGATGAGAATTTCAAAAATAAAAGAAGAAAAAATAGTTTCAAAAAAGGGAAAAATTACAGTTTTGCCACCTACGTTGAGCACTACATTGAAGATGAGCTCCTCGCTGGAATTGGCGAGGCAGTGGCATAACCGTGCGCTTCCTCATGCAGAGTCTTTCCATTTCAAAAGAACTTCAGTGGCGTAAACACCGCTTGTGCTGTGTCCCCAGCCTCGCTTTTCTTCTTCCCACAAATTGAGGCTTTCAGCTAGTTGGACCTATGAGCCTACATCAGAGGACATGGTACATTCATATCAAAGAGAGCAACTACATTTTGAAAGGTTTAAAATTGTGCCTGAAACGCACAGCCATGGAAATTCTCAGCATAAGGATGAAGCATCCGATATCAAGGTATTAGGAGAACTTAAATCATGTAATGGGAGCACTTGATTGTCTTTACAGGCTAAAATAACTTTATTTCACAAGACTTCATTTCTACATCTTCTCTGTGCCCTCTACAAAGGCTAAGATTGCAATCTGAAGATGAAATAATTTGTGTGAAAAAAAAAGTGATTCTATCATCAGGATTTTTCCCTTTTTAAAAGCTTTAAACGAATTCAGTTAATTTGCTCCTCGTGTGTGTGCAGAAATGAACTCCATCAAAGAGCTATGATTGACTATGAGAATCCAATGGTCCATCTTTTAGATCAGTGATTTTCAACCACAAGTCTGTGGACTGGTACCAGTCTGCAAAAATTTGCTGCCAGCCCTTGAAAAATTTAATGCCACCTAACTTACACTTGTTCCATGGACCAGTGCTAGTCTTACGTGCAAAAAATTATTGAAACTATTGCTTCAGATCATGTAATCCTAATCCAGAGGTACCTCGTTAATTTGTTCTCCTGAGTCATTGAGAATGGGTGATATATTGTGCCAGCTAAACAGGATGGGCGAGAGCTGCCAGTTTTAAAAAAAAAACAAAAGGGAATTATATTCAAGAATGTATTTGACTCATTATTTCGTGAGAACTGTATTGTCCTAATTAAATAGGATAGAACCTCCTGATGTGCTCTTAAACCTCACGTACAGAACTGATAATTCTCATCAAGTTTGAGTCTATTTGTTTCTGTTCAATTTTTTTAACCTGATGATGAGACACCTAGGTCTGGATTTACTAATGAGAGTGAAAAAAAATATCAAGGACCTGTTGATTTTGGAACAGAAACCTCAATGTCATCACCCACTCTAGACTATTTTCAGATGAACTAGAAAAGCTAACTGAGCTCTCTAGAAAGGTCTAAGACAGAATGATTGATATTTTAAGTGAATATCTCAGCAAAGGATGGCCACATAGGCATGAATCTAAAGCATTTTTCAAACAGTGGAACCTCACTCAAGGATTTTTAATAGTAAACAGAAAAAGGAAGTTAGAAGCTTACAATAGGAGAGCTGACTTGTGTGTTAAAACTGACTTCAGATCTCCTCAGCACTTACAAGAGGAAACAGTTGCCTCCTCATAATCCGTTTCTCCAGAGATCCCTAAAGTTGAAAGGCCTGTTTCATTCAAGATAGAATCTGGGGGCCAGCTAATAACTGGTCAAATATCCCAAACTGTACTTATTAATTTGTTAGCTGAAAGAAATTCACATGGTAAAATAACTTTCCTCATAGGTGTTTATTTATTTATCCCTAGAAGGCTATTTATCTCTGGTTACATTTTTTGTGAAAACAACATGGAGGTTAAATGGAATTTCCATTTTTCCTTATTCAAGAAATTATCACCATTTTACCTTATAAATTTACCTTATTACCAAAACAATTTTTTGACATTCTACTGCAGTAATCACCAGGAATTAATTTTATTTTATCATAAAATTCAGACTGATGTCAGTATGATTTACAAAATCATTTTATTTAATTTAAATTTGGAATATCAGCTTACTAAATTGAAAAGATAAAACTACTTTAAGAATTTTCTTTATTTAAAAAATGAGTGACATGGTTAAGCCATTTTGTGTTATTTCTTATTTCTCTGCTGTGCTGAAGATTGGACCCAGGGTCTCACATATGTTAGGTATGAGTTGTACTACTGATCCACATTCTTTGCCCCAAGGAGACATATAGGAAGGGTATAATATCAGAACTATCAAATTGACTTTGATGTATTACTATTAACTAAACTCTAGATATTACTCAGTTTCACCATTTATTTGGATTTGCTTTTCACACCTATTTGGAAAATAATGCATTATAAAATTCTCTCTGCAGAGCCTTGCTTCTTAAATCTTAATCAATATATAAGACCTCTAAAAAGCTTTTTCCTAGCACTAAATTTAAAACTGATCCATAAAATACTGTTAAAAATTGCAAAGTAGAGGCAGAGAAATAACACAGCAGGTAAGGCACTGGCCTTGCATACAGATGATCTGAGCTCACTCTCAATACCCCGTATGATTCCTTAGTGTAGAGACAGGAGTAATCCCTGAATATCACCTGGTGTGGTCTAAAACCAAAAGAAAATTTTAAAAAGCTTGAAAAGTATAAAGTGCACCATTATAAAAAAAAAAGGCACTGCTAACACATTTTTAAAAATATAACATATATGTAGTTTTACCATTCCAGTTTTCATAAAACCCAGTTAGTGATCATTCAAAATGTTCTGGCAGCATTTCTCTCTTTATAAGTAGATTCTCAAGTAAAATATGTTTTGATTTAAATAGCAAAACTTTAGCTCTTAACAAGAAAAAAATCTCCAAAAATATAATCTACTGTTCCTAACTATACTACATTTATAAATGCTTAATGACTTTTTATCTTAGGTAGAAAATGATACCCCCGCCCCAAATAATGAAATTTTTTAAGTGCCATGTTTAATATAGAAGTTGTGAAATACTTTAAGTGGTTGTACTTTTAGATATGTAAGACTTATTTGAAACCTGGGGCAATTACCTGGGTATTTCAGAGTATTTTAGTGCATTTAGAATGCCCATAGTTATATAATCAGAATTGAAATATTTTGGATTCTGTTTGAAAGTACTTGTTAATGCTCCAAAATTCCCCTGACATGAAGTGCCACGGTCCACACTTAACTGCTATTTGACCATGATCATGTCAAATAATTTAAAGTAATCTTGTTTCATTGTGCAATGTCTCTGATGTGATATCTGAAAAGTCTCTGATGTGATATCAGTAAAGAAAAAGATGATCAAAATGATGAGTATCCAATTCACACACTGGTTCTTAGAAAGAGTTGCTTAGAAATATGACTTATGAAAGTTATTTTTAGTTATATATGGAGTACATTCTATTGTATATATCTATACCTACTCTCAGTTTTTATTATTCCCACCCCCAGTCAACTTAGTTTTAAAGGAAATAAACACCTGATTTTTCAGAATCTTCATCAAAGTTTTATATTAACATTACCATAAAATTATAGTACAGTTTACTACATATTATTCTCTTCTATAAAATCACAAGACTAGAAGTTTTAAAATGTTTAAAACTGCTTCTAATCTAGAGATGGTTGTTTTTTTGTTTTGATACTTTGTTTTGATTTTAAACTTATCGGTAATTTCAAACATATGTTATCTCTTTTCTTGCCTGTGGAACTATTTTTATAGGTTACTTTTAGGTAGCCTCTTCTAAACCTAATTTAGTTTTAAAGTTTTTTTGCTTTAAATATTTTATAGTTCACTTTTATTATTCCAATGGCATAAACTTATGTGATTTTGATGTATGAAATTACTGCCTTCATTAATGTAAGTACCCAGGACTTTTCACCATTGTCCTTTGTCACTTCTAAATCTGCCTCTTCCTTCCATTCCCAGTTCCCTCCCCTACTAGTTTTAAGTTTCTTTGAAAAGCAATACCACAGGTTGGGGGGAAGTGTATGTTTTTATTTTGGGGTCACAGCTGACAGTGCTCAGGACTTATTCCTGGTTCTACACTCAGGGATTAATTTTTGTAGAGCTTAAAAGACCATCAAGGATGCTCTGCATTGAACCTGGATTGGTGACACTGTTCATTGCTCCAATCCCCAAGTAATATTTGGTACAGTGATTGTAAACTGCCTTATTCTATTTTTAGAACAGTTCCTTTCATGCTCCCTCTCTGTCCTGGAAATGCAATTCAGAAGATAAACAACCTACCTACACACATGATATGTGTCAGCATAATGCAAACTATTTTATAAACAGATGCACTATATAATGAGTAAACATTCAAACACAACCAAAGAAGACATAATATATTATAATATAACAATAACATAAATAATAAACATAATAATATGTTTCTTTTTTTAATAATATGTTTCTAATAGAAAAAAACAGAATTTAACAGCTACAAAGGCTGAATAAAGTTGGGTTTGGTATTAAAGATCCCAGTAGTCATTAATTACATTACATATTTTCCCAAAATGTAAGTAAGGTTATAAATAATGCAAAGATCAGTCAGTCCTTAATTTATTATACTTTTCTTTGAAATACTCTGTGATCATCTATACTGATATTTTCAGAATTGTACACCTTTTCCAAAGCATAGCTTTGTGTCTAGTTGCCTGATCTACATATGATAGAGTAGAGATCTCAGATTTAGTATTGTAGATCCAACTTGCCCCATGGTCCTTTTAGACTTGGTTCTATATTTTGTTGCATATGTTGTAGGAATGCGAATTCTCTGTTCATTGTGATTGCTCTGTGAAGAAAATGTATAATTGTACTTGTACTTCAATATTATGGATCAGAATATAAATTCTCTCCTGTCAAGTATTGATCAATGGTAGCTTTAAGTTTACAACTAGTTTATGCTCAAAGATAGATTTATAAGTTTTCCATTAGTACTTGCTTACCTTTATGAATAAATCTTTGTGCTTTATTTACATATTTGTTTATTTTACTCTCTGTTGTAGAGATTAACCATTCCCAGCAGTTGCCCCAGAAGTTTTGCTGAACTGTTACATCAGTGTTGGGAAGCTGATGCCAAGGTATCTAAACTCTTGTTAGGGTTTTTTCTGTTGGTTTCTTTCAAAATTCTGAAATTTCTCTTGTTTCTTTGTCTTTGAACTTTTAAAGTTTCATATCATAAACTCCATTCCAAAGTACAGTTAGACTGACCTTGCTTGAGCCCCTGGTAGACCACAAAATCTCTCTGTTAATATCAACATATTGTGAATCCCTAGAAACTCACCCCAGCCCTTGTCTACATCACTGTGATATGACTTGTTCAATAAAATGAAAAAGTCTGCTTTAAATATTCAATAACAAATATTGCAGCTTCATACTATAAAGACAATACACATAGTATGTTTTTTCTATGACAGACGCTGTCTCAGTACTAAATGCATATTAACATATGTTGGGGGGCCGGGCGGTGGCGCTGGAGGTAAGGTGCCTGCCTTGCCTTGTGCTAACCTAGGACGGACCGCGGTTCGATCCCCCGGTTCTCCATATGGTCCCCCGTACCTGCCAGGAGCAACTTCTGAGAGAATAGCCAGGAGTAGCCCCTGAGAGTCACCGGGTGTGGCCCCCAAAAAAAACAAAAACAAAAACAAAAAACATATGTATCACTCAGAATATCTCCATGAAGTAGGTGTATATTGCTCTCCTCTTACAGATAAGGAGCTAAGAGTTTAGTTCAATAAATGAGCTCAAGGTACTGTGACACCATGACTAATAAGCGGCATGTCTAGAAATGAACCTAAATTTGCTGACACAACTCCCACCCTGATCCTTTATACTCTACTGCCCTTCTATAATGCAAGACAGAGTGGAAAGGAGTCTTTTGGGACTCTGGAGAAGTGCTCACCAGCCAGTCTCAGTGGGTTTTTTTGAGGCTGTCACAATAGAGTTGGAGAAATTCCCAAACAGGCTTTCATGTGGTTATCACATTTGAGCGTGAATGGCCCATTTCCTTTCCCTCTAAAGATCATTTTAAAAAGGCTTTCACATTCATGTGAAAATATTTATAAAAATGGTAGACTGGTCTTAAATCATGACAGCATAGATTAAATAAGATTGGCTGTATTTTGAAGCTGAGTGAAAGGTATTTGGAGCTTCATTATATTGTTCTCTCTTACTTTTGTGTGTGTTTAGAATTCTCCCAAATAAAAAACTGACAAATGGGGCCCAGAGAGATAGCACAGCGGCGTTTGCCTTGCAAGAAGCCCATCCAGGACCAAAGGTGGTTGGTTCAACCCCCCGTGCCTGCCAGGAGCTATTTCTGAGCATACAGCCAGGAGTAACCCCTGAGTACTACCGGCTGTTGCCCAAAAACCAAAAAAAAAAAAAAAAAAAAAACCTGACAAATGAAAGAGGTTCCTTGGATTTGAATGCCCAGCAGAGGCTACAGTCATTACCCTATCAAATTGCATAGTTCAAATCTGAACAGCTTTTCTTGGAATTAGATGTATTGTGAATTGACCTTTTCAGTAGAGATCTAAAAATAAAAACTTAAGCGTGGGATTTCTTCCTAAATTTAAAGTTCTGAACTAACCTCTAAGAACAGATGAATGCAATAGCATACAGAATCTTCTGTGATATGTTTTTCCAGTGGAGTTAACACCAAAACAAATGTCAGTGCAGGAATTGTGTTCACATAACCCAGAGTTCACATGGATGTGTGCCGGATACTTCACTGTACACAACTTTACTCCAGCAAGTGAGAGCAACTGAATGCTGAGGTTAAAAGAGTTGCCAATTATGCACCTAGGCAGGATACAGGCTTCAAGGCCTCCAGGCCCACATGCTGCTCCCTCTTGGCAAACCTGCCACTCCTGCCAAACCTGCTGGCTTTTGTGGTTGATGCTCCCAGCCTTTTGCATTTCCATCTTTGCCAACAGATACAGCCACCTCAAGGGCCAGAGAGATGGCATGGAGGTAAGGCATTTGCCTTGCATGCAGAAGGTCGATGGTTCAAATCCCAACATCCCATATGGTCCCCTAAGCCTGCGAGGAGCAATTGCTGAGTGTAGAGCCAGGAGTAACTCCTGAGCACATTGCTGGATGTGACCCAAAAAACAAAAAAGAAAGAAAAAAAGAAACAGCCACCTCAAGCTATACTTTTATTCCTGTTCAGAAAATTATCTTCACCATTTTTAAATGTAAAGTCCTAGATTTATTTAAGATTATTTTTACCAAAGATTTATTATAGTTTTAAATGATTTTATGTAGGCTTGTTTCTGCTTTTATTAATGTTCTGTGACAAAGCTTCACAGGTTCTAAATTGCCTGCCCTGCCCGCATGTAGTCCCTGTGATCATCTTAATGTGTCATGTTGCCGAACATGGGAATTTTACTTAGCACTGAGATAAATGTCTACTCTTTGCAAACTAAACCAAATAGAACTTGTAATCAACTAAAAACAAGATTGCTCCAGAACTCTTAATTTATACAATTAAAACGGTATCCCTGGGCCAAGATATGGCTCAATGGCGAAGCACAGGCCTTGTATGCATGAAGCCTGGGTTTGATCCCTAGTCTGGCAGGGCTGAGCTGGGAATAGAGAATAGTATTCCACTATCCTTTCCATACTCTTTTCATTAGTTAGATGTCCTTTGTAGCAGATACAATAATTTGGACATCATTTTTCCTCTCTGCTACTTAAATAGAAATTTCACCTGAAATTATTTGCATTGAGTTAGATAGTGCAACTACCTCTCTATAATTATAATTATGTTTCTGTATGCAAAGCAGGTTTTGAATTTCTTAATAGGAAACTGCACCACATTCATTAAAATTCTAAGAATATACATTGATGGTACATTAATTAAATGATAGTCTAAACATGGCACACATTTGGCCCAAAATTAAAATAGATTTATCTTCAGCATATAAACCAATCCTTCATTAGGACCGAAGGAATCTGTGTCCTAGCCATATGAAGTATAGAGAACATTTAGGATTGATTTATATTTTATAAAATCAGGACATGTATTCTAATACACCAATGCATGTCCCCTGGATCTTGTTTGATTAGATGCCCAACTGTTACTAACACAGCCACTCCCCAGGCTCATTTCCCCTCTCCTCACCTCTCACACTTCTGTTTCCTGAAATTCTCCTCTTTTCCTTTCATCCTTTGGTACTTCATCTCCATTCCTTTCCTGGCTATTCCATTCCTGCTAGTTCAGACTTAGTAGAGTTGAGAGTGTGTTTGTTTTTTTTTTTTTTTTTTTTTTTTTTGGTTCCTAATTGAATTGCAGGCTCTATGAGGAAGTAGAGCTCATCTTTATGTGTGTTTCCCCGGAGCACCTTAACTAAAATTAGTAAGTAGGTTCCCAGTTTGTTGTTGACAAAGTTTCATTGCCTGAAAGACACATCATTGTCCTCTGGCCAGAAGTACATAACAGTTTAAGTATTAGTGAGTGCCAGTACTTTCCACAAAAGAGAGCAAAAGTTAGAAAAAGGTTTTTTTAAGTTGTTAGATTTTAAAATATTAGCACAAAATGGAAATATTCAGCATACGACAGATAGGTGTTCTACTGCAATATAGTTGGACTTAGATAAACATCATGCCATGCTAGAGCTTTATACAAAGTACTCAGAATATTTTATTACAGAAGTAAAAATTAGTATATTTCTGAGTGAAGAAAAAGATAATCATTATTAAATAGCTCTTAGTGGGCTAAGAAGGAACACTTAATCCTTCTTCCCTCCTGGATAAAATATTGTGAAGACTTTGCAGAAAAACCCCGTACTTAGTTCTTGTCACTGGTCTCCTGTGATAGTGGGTATTTCTGTAATGAATTTTCTTTTCTTGAAAGTAAAGATAACAAATAATGTCCCACTAGATCAAACTAAAAAGTTTCTGTATATAAAAGAAATATGAGCTAAAATTAAAAGACAGCTAACTGAGAAGAAGAAAATATTTATACTCAACACTTAGATAAATGTTTGATATCTAGGATATACAAAGTACTCACAAAGATTAACCCCACAAAACCTAAAAACCCCATCAAAAAATGGGAAGAGGACAAAAATAGACACTTCTCTGAGAAAGATTAACAGATGGCCAACAGGCACATGAAAAAATGCTCATCACTTATCATTAGGGAAATTCAAATGAAGACAGCAATCAGGTATTATCTTACACCAGTGAGGATGGCACATATCAAAAATATTGGGAACAATTTTTAATGGTGGGGATGTGGTGAGAAAGGAATTCTCAACTGTTGCTGGTGGAAATGCTCCCTGGTCCAACTCCTGTAGAAAACAGTATGGAGAGATCTCAGTAAACCAAGAATTGGTCTGCTATATGAACCAGCAATTCTGATTTTGGGGATCTATTCCCAGGACAGAAAAATACTAATTCAAAAAAAAAAATGTCTACACACCACTATTCATTGCAGCACTCAGGGCAATATTCAGTGCAATAAGAGTTGAAATCAACCTAGATGTCCAACAACAAACAATGTACATTGTTTTAAAGAATGATGCAATCATGCAGTTTGCTGTAACATGGATGAAAGTGGAAGGTATTATGTTAAATGAAGCCAGAAGAAGGATAAAGAGTGATATCACTTATATGTAGTATTTAGAATAACTTCACGAAAAAATGCAATGGTTTAAATGGAGTTTTCTTGAACACTCTTGGCTCCAGAGTATAGCAAGGAGAAGAAAATAAATTGAGTGGAGAAGGAGAAACACAAATATGAAAGGATGGGGGACAGGTGCATTGGTGGAATTAAAAAAGGACAGAACTAAATATCCAAGCCAAAGTCAACATTAATGAAATCATGAGACCCAAACTTTGACAATCTAAACTTAAAATAGGCCTCTTATTTTGGCAGGCTGAGGAGCAGGGGGTGGTGGCAAGGGATGCGCTCTGGGAACACTGGTGGAGGGAGGTCAACACTGGTGGTGGAATTGATCCTGAAACATTCCATGTCTGAAACCCAACTATGAAGAGCTTTGTAAATCACAAGATTTCAATACAATATATATATATATATATATTTGGTTTTTGGGCCACACCCGGTGACGCTCAGGGGTTACTCCTGGCTATTCGCTCAGAAGTCGCTCCTGGCAGGCACGAGGGACCATATGGGGAACCGGGGGATCGAACCACGGTCCGTCCTAGGTTAGCGCAGGCAGCTTAGCTCCAGCGCCACCTCCCGGCCCCCTCAATACAATATTTTTAAATTAAAAAAAAAAAGTAATGTCGGGGTTAAAGCAGTGGCATAGAGCAGTAAGGCATCTGCCTTGTCAGTGCTAGCCTAGGACAGACTGCAGTTCGATCCCCCGGCATCCCATATGGTTCCCCCAAGCCAGGAGAAATTTCTGAGTGCATAGCCAGGAGTAACCCCTGAGCATCACCAGGTGTGGAGCAAAACCCAAAAAATAAAATAAAATAAAACAATGTCCCAGATACTGGAACATTTTAACTTTTTAAGCATGCAAATTCTATATGATATCTAAAGGAAACCTAAGTTTTTTTCAGCAAAATTTACATATAATCCTAAACCAAATGATGTATTCTATTATCTGAATATTCAGAAACTATTATTTTCATAAAATTCTATACTATTGCTGCTTTTTAAATTTTTTGTTTTATTTTGGATCACGCCCAATGGTTCTCGAGAGCTACTTCCAACTTGGTGCTTCAGAGTTACTGCTGATGATTCTGGGGAACAATGTATTGCAACCAGGGATCAAACCTGGGCCTCCTGCATGCAAAGCATGTGCTTCGATCATTAAATAATCACCCAGACCCTTTTGTTTCTTTTTAAATGCTCCCTTTTATCATTTTCATCTCAGAGAATATTCTGCTGTAGTTTCTGTTTTGTTTTTGGATGACATCAGTAGGGATACTCTTGGCATATTGCTTGGGGGAGAAAGGGAATATGTTGTGCTAAGGCTTGAATGCAGGTCTCCTGCATGCAACACAGATACACTTTCTCTTTCAGCTATCTCTTGAGCCCTTTCGAGCATATCCTAACTAGAAAATAAGATGTTAATTAAGCTGTTCATTTTGATTTTTAATGTCTTTAAGATATTAGTTAATATTCTAGGAATGTTTATCAGCCATTGCAAAAGTTTTACATTATTTTAAGAATGATTACATGTAAGGGAAAAATGATTTTTTAAAAGTTCATTTGCTCCTTCTGCTTCCCTTTTCGTTGCACTATTAGTTCTGGAGCAATTAAAACAAATTTTGTTTGTTTTGCACCCTGACCTATGGGAGAAATTAAATGGGAACAAAGTCAAAAGTAGAATATTTTCAAAATTTCTAATTGCTTAACCCCATTCTCCAGGTTCCCCTGTGCTTATTAAACCATTTAGCTACCTATATCCTTTTCTCTCTCTTTTTTTTGTTTGTTTGTTTGTTTGGAATGGTTGGTGGGCAGTAAGCAACATCAGGTTCCTCCTAGCCCTATGCTCAGGGATCATTCCTGGCTTTGCCTGGGAAGACCATAAGTGGTGGTACTAGGGTGGGATATTAAGGATAAGAGTGTCAAGGCAATGCGGCCAGAGTGATAGCACAGCAGATAGGGTGCTTGCCTTGTATGCAGCTGATCTGGGTTCAATCCCAATATCCCATAGGTTCCCCCACGAATGCCAGGAGTAATCCCTGAATTCCACCAGGTGTGGCCCAAAAGAAACAAACAAAAAGAAAAAAGTCAAGCCAAGCCTTAACCCCTGTGCCATCTTTTCTTCACACACCCCATGTATCTTTTCTTCACTCACACACACACACACACACACACACACACACACACACACACACATTAAAATTATATAATCATGAAAGAACTCGTTCAACTGTCCCAGCTTTATATTTCTGAGAAATTGGGACGGGGGTGGGATGAATCTTTCTTAGTGTGGGAAGCACTTAAGTCCTGAAAGCGAGCCACTTCGACATTGTTCTGTCTTGTTTTTGTGCTTCTAAATTAAAATGCATGTTTTAATTGCTACAACTGTAATTTGTTCAAAGATGGTAGGTATAATTATGAGGCATGATCAAGAGAGAATGTGCATCCTGCTTTTATTGCTTTTATTATCTTTCTCCGTTTTTTGTCATAACCTATTGTCTCAATCTTAGATAGAGCCTAAAGAGAAAGCCTCGTGTTGTTGCTGCTAAGGAACTAGGTTTTATCCCTGCATGGTCGGTCTCATCACCAGTTACAGACAGGTTTCCAACTCCCATGCTAGTGAAGCTATAGAGTGAGCACTGAGAGCAATGAATTTAGAATGACTGGAGGTTCTTTTTTTTCTGACAACTGGTTTAGGAAATTTTACTGTTTCTGAGTGAGTGAGTGATTCTGAGACTTTGCCCAAACATTTTCTTAGATGCCAAGCAAGCATAGAGAAAAGTTAAATTTATTTTATAGTGGATATTTATATTATCACTCAGACTCTGCCATGTTCTGTTCACCATATATATATATATATATATATATATATATTGGTTTTTGGGCCACACCTGGTGATGCTCAGGGGTTCCTCCTGGCTATTTGCTCAGAAGTCGCTCCTGGCAGGCACGGGGGACTATATGGGGAATGGGGGGATTGAACCGCGGTCCGTCCTAGGTTAGCGCAGATACTTTTACCTCCAGCGCCACCGCCCGGCCCCCCTCACCATATTTTTTTAATTACATAACATTTTTTACTTTTTTTTTTAATTTTTATTGTGACTGAATTGCATTACACAGAATTATTTATGTTACATAGTGACAATGAATAAAGGACATTCCCACCACCAATGTTGTCCTCCCTCCACTACGTTCCCAGCATGTCTCCCATACCTCCCTCCTTTACCCTCCACCCCCACCCCAGAATACTAATGTAACTGGTCTCTACTTTACAGCTTGTTGTAGATTGGGTATCTATTCTGTTGTCATTGACTTTGGGTTTGGTGTTCCAGTCTGGTCATTTTTTATTTTCACTACATGTTCATATGACTG
>PVKC010019896.1:0-18857 GCA_004027635.1 Crocidura indochinensis
AAAAAAAAAAAGAAAACCTCTGATACTAGCTTCTCCCCCAAGAACTCTTCAAAAAATGCTCACTCTTCATTTCCCCCCTTTGCTTGCCTGATTTGATGGCAAATTCAGAGTCTCTAAGGGGTTGGGGCAATCAGCGAAGCTGAACCAGAGACCTGAGAAAGTCAGTCACTGGTGATGCTTCTTTCTGCTAGGCGAGAATGTGGTTTTGTGAGAAAACTAGGCCACCCCTTTCCCAGTCTCTGTATCTTGTGGATGAAGTTCCCACAAGTAGGAGACTAAACCCACAGGACTCCTTCCACTCCGAAGCTTAACTAATGTCTGCAGACCCTTCTGTGCTGATTCAGCTTCCATCCCCATGAAAAATAATGAAGCTTGGACTGAGAGAACATCATGGGGTAATGAGCTGGCCAAGGTGAGGGAAGATGCAATGTGTTTCTGATGCAGTTTTCCGGGCACGAAGAGCTTATGTTCTCATTGGCGGCAGTACAGAGTGGCATTGTTGAAGTGAAGATGACAGATAGAGTCAGGATTACCAAGGCTGAAAATTGCAGGGGGATCTTAAGAGACTCTCAGTTCTCAGACTTGGGCTCAGGATTTGCATAAGGCTGGGCAGAAGCAGAGAGTTTGCTCATAAGCAGGGTATATGGGGCTGCTGCAAGCTGAATTATGAGAGTTGGGATCAGGGGTGGGGGCTGATGACTAGGAAAAACTCTGCCTGTATCCTCCATCAGCCCAAAGGCATGGAAGTAGCCAAGACATTCATCTAAGTTGCCAAATTCCAAGTCTAAAGCCTGACCAGAGCCCTTGGGAGGTTGGAACAAATGCCATGCTAACAAAAGCTGACCATAAGCAGACCAAAAGCTCCCATCCTTTGGCAGCCAACCTAGCAATGGACTTTGGGGACAGTTTGGGGAAAAGAAATAAAAAATAATTTGGCAGAAGGATTAAAAAACATGCTTGGCCTTTCTGGGAACGTGCCTGGGATGTGGGATTTCTTTAGGGTCTATTTCCCATTGCAGAAAAATGCTTGCAACTCTGATTGAGATTGGACCATGAGATTTGACCTTCAAAATGGGAACAACTCCAAATCAGTCCAATGGGCTATGTTTTTAGATCTTTCCCTTCACCTTCCTATTGTGTTATGATGTGGTATCATACACAGGGCAGTGTTTGCCTCTGTGTTCTATGGTTTAGCTGTCATCAGAACTTGGACTTTACAAAGTAACTCCATCCCTATGTTACTACTGGGTAGAAAGAATGAATAAAGGGGATAAGGTGCTTGCTTTATAAACAGCTAACTTGGGTTCAATTCCCTGCACCATAGCCAGAGCCCAAGCACTATCAGTAGTCAATACTGATCAGGTTAAATTGCACCGTCAAATCAAAAATATTAAACAAATATGTTTGATATTTGAAATATGAGTGAAATTTAAAAAAACAACTACATATATATCATTGTATTAGTCATATAAATAGGAATAGAGCAAATATGTAAATTATATCATACATATAAATATGTTCTACCTATTAATATAGCTTGTCATTTATGATTTATAGTAATAGTGGAATATGATAAATCATCAACGTAGAGTTCTTTATTATGTATAACAGCATAACACACTAGATTTCAGCATATTACATAGTAACAGAAATTAGGCAATAGGAAACGTGATGAGACTAGAAGCTAATTTCTCTTAGTAATATCCTCAGTCCTCTTTAGAAGAAGGTCCTTGTGTCTTTCTTTCTTAGTTTTCCACCAGCCATGGGATCTAAAAGGTCCAGGTCATTGGTTTGATAGAGTTGATCTTTCCTCTTGATCGTCCCAAGTCTGGGGCCCTGAAGATGGGAGAGAACTCTTCCTTATTAAAGGAGTCTTTTGCTCATAGAACCAGTTGGTCCAATGCCAAATCAAGGAGGCTGTATCCTGAAAGAACCTACTGGGAGGTGAAGGAAGGAAGCTAGTGATTGAGAGCCAAAGTGTTTAGAAGTGGAGCATAAAATACATAAAGATAGTATGGGAATGATATCCAGAGACTATAGAGATGAGAATCAGGAAGACCAGTCTATGGTAGAAAGTTTGTCACTAAAAGTAGTACATCAAGTTAGGGTAATGAATGGTCCACTGTGAGAATGATAGATGAAACTGATCACTCTGGATAAGGACTGGGTACTTATAGGGGATAATAGGATTGGCACAATACCCCTTTACTAGTAATAGTAGAAACTGCAATGTCAATACAAAATAGAGAGAAAGAAGGAAAATGCCAGATTGCGTAGGGTGAATGGGAGGAAAACTAGGGACATTGGTGCAAGGACTGTGAACTGATGAAGGGTGGTGCATTCTATGATTGATATTCAGTCATCAACAATTTTGTAACCATGGTGCCTAAATAAAGGAATTATACACACACACAGTATACTTATATGTATAAATGACTTTCTTCTGTGCTGTACCCTGGCTTTTGAGTCATGGCAAGAGCAGACTTTGAGCCTAACCTGACTTTAAGGAAGGGAGGCAGGCCCTGCCAGCCAGAACTGAGAGAACAATGAATCTGAAAGTTCACTGTTTGCATTTCTTCATTGAGGGCTGGGCTTACCCAGGGTGGCCAAATCATGTCTTATCTGTAATTGCAGCAGTGAGTGTGGTTCCTGGGGGGTGTTGGCTAATGTCCTCTGTATTCTTGTGACTCATTTGCCCTGCAAATGGCCCTCTGCAGAATTAAGTAGTAGTTTTTACACACATCTGTCAATGCCAGGTATCACCAGTGACATCAGCTCCAGTTCAAATAAACCCAACTTTCCCAAAACACACCCCTTTGCTCTGAGTTCTATCAATGAAATAAATGTAGCAGAGAAACCAAATCTCCACCACATTTTTGTCATAAAGCAAAGGCCCCACTGTGGGATCTATTTGGGAAGTCCCTGGTTCCATAGCAACAGAGGAAAATCTTAAGCCCTTTTGGGCTTAAGTTGTCATAAAGTAAAGGCCCCACTATGGGATCTATTTGGGAAGTCCCTGGTTCCATAGCAGCAGAGGAAAATCTTAAGCCCTTTTGACAAATCCTGCATGATACTTGCATTGGTTATTATTTCAGCAACTCTGAGTGCGAGGCTCCACTCCAACCTCTGTGAGTTCTGAAGAGCAAGAACAGTGAGAAGTCTGGCAGTGTCAGATGCTGGTTTCACAGTAATCAAAGCATCAGTGTCTTGGACTCGTCTGCCTTTCTAGTTCTTTCTCTCTGGCTGGAAGTAAAGCTGACAGCTTTTGAACTGTGGAAGTCTATGGCATGTCCGCATTTGAAAGACTATATTAAGAAGGACCTAATGGACTTCCGGCTACTAAGGGCATGGCGAAAGTAAGTTACTCATTGAGGGGAAGAGAGGCTAGAGCATGAATGTTTGTCCAATTGCTGAAGAGTCAAGCTTGCCACAGCTGACATGCAGCCAAAGAGTGAGGTTATGACAATAGATAATGAAGCAGAAGTGAAGGGTATTTTCTTAGTTCCATAGGGCCAGATGATTATTGAGCAAAGCATAAAAAAGATTGGAATCCTTTCTTTAATCTTTGATTTCTTACAGAGGACCTCATTAAGGGACTTCAGATATTGGACTAATTTACTATGATGCAAATAATTGGAATAGGTCATATATATTTATATATGTGGGTACACACAGAGATGAATTTATTTTCATCAAAACATCTACATTTTCCATGCGACAAAAGTCCAGGTGAGAGGAATGAAATATTATTTTTATTGGGTCATCCAGGTTCCATCCTAAATCTCTCTCAATTGATTTTCTAGATCAACTTTAGAAAAATAATGTAAGCTCTCAGGTCTTAATTCATAATTAAATAAGTCAATGAAGCTCTATTACTTCAGTGCCGTTCTCTACTAAATCACATAATCTCTACTGTACTTCTTAAAACTTCACACTTACCTTATTATTAGGGAATGAATGTAACTAAGTTTGTTGAGCTGATAAATGAAGGGTTTTAAAATCTAGGCAGAGTCTTACATTTAGGAGCAGAGAATGATGCAATGAGAACAGAATTTTAAGTAGAAAGAATAATCTGGTCTGAGTCTTCTCTGATAAATAACTATTTTAAACCATCATCCATCAAACTAAAGCTATTTAGGGCATTTATAAACTTATAAAATTTTGCATCCTAAGGTAGGTCCATTTTAAAAGTTGTCATAAGATTGGAAATATGGGCTAGTGAGGTGGCGCTAGAGGTAAGGTGTCTGCCTTGCAAGCACTAGCCAAGGAAGGACAGTGGTTCAATCCCCTGGTATCCCATATGGTCTCCCCAAGCCAGGGGCAATTTCTGAGTGCTTAGCCGGGAGTAACCCCTGAGCATCAAACAGGTGTGGCCCTAAAAACCAAAAAAAAAAAAAAAAAAAACAACTCATAAGATTGGAAATATGATGGTTCAGGAAATCTACAGGTTCCAAAATAAGCAAACAAAAATATAATTTAGAGCAATGAGTTAAAATCTCAGCTTAAAGACCTATCAGAAATGGACAAGCAATATGAAAATAGAGAATGATAAAGATTAAGAGCTCATTGGTAGAACCACTGGTGTGGGGGCAATGAGAAAAAGTTAGAAATTTAGATCAGGAGGAAGAAATAGGAAGAAGCATTAAAGAACTCCTTTAAGACAATTGTCTCTAGGGGGTTAAAGTGATAGTACATAGGGTAGGGTACTTGCCTTAAACGTGGCTGACTGGGTTGATCACTGGCATTCCGTATAGTCCTCTGAGCATTCCAAGAGTGAGTCCTTACCATAGAGTCAGGGGTAAGTCTTGAGCACAGCAGAGAATGACCTACCCTCAAATTACTGAAAATTGTCTGGGAACTGGAGTACATACTTTTCATTTTCAGTTGAAGGTATCCTGGGAACAGAGCTGATGTGATCATAAAAACTGTGGTTTTGGGGGCCTGGGAGATAGCATGGAGGTAAGGCATTTACCTTTCATGCAAAAGGTCATTGGTTTGAATCCCAGTGCCCCATATGGTCCCCCATGCCTGCCAGGAGCAATTTCTGAGCATGGAGCCAGGAGTCAACCCCTGAGCACTGCCGGGTGTGATCCAAAAAAAAAAAAAAAACAACAAACTGTGGTTTTGGGGGCTGGAGCAATAGCATAGTGGTAGGGCCTTGCATGTGGCCTATCCAGGACGGACCAGGATTCTATTCTCACTGTCCTATATGGTCCCCCAAGCCAGAGGCAATTTCTGAATACATATTCAGGAGACTCACTAATAAAATAATGTGGTTTTCTAGGCAGTTAAATAGCATACATAGGAATGGTAGAGTTGAGTTCAATTCTGTGTTCTTGTTGTATTTCTATAGATTATTGTGGCATCTTAGTCCAAAGAATGCTATTTATGTTAATAAAATAAACCATGATGCTTTCACGTGAAGATACTAAAACAATGGAAATAATAATAGCATCTCACATTTTTGAGCTTTCTTGTGAATCTGAGATGTTTACAGGATCTGGAGAAAACAATGGGTCCAAGAAGAGGATAATATTTAAAAATAAAAATCAAGGGTTGAGGAGGGGCCTCAAAGACCAGGAGCATACGCCTTAAATGAAGAGGTGAAACCCAACATTTCATGATTCTCAATATTGTTAGGACAATAGAATTGCTAACGTCATGCTTTAGGTTTTTAATTTTTATATTCTTTTAAATAGGTTGTTTAGGGATCTTTGCTCTGGAAATAGTATGTGAAAACAGGCAGAATATTCTCCTTAATCATCAACACAGAGCCAGAAACTGTTTTCATGTACTGATGGCTAATCCACATTTTGTATCTCACTGTTCAAAATTGGTGATGGTCAAAGAGAGTAAGAATGGACATATCCAAAAGTAACACTAATTCCTCCTACTTGCTTCAAGATGAATCGATGAACAGGTAAATAATTTGCATTCATCTCATCCAAATGTGTATATATGGATGTCAGGACATCTCTAGCTTTTCACAAACAAAGTTGGAGCGAGAACGTGTGATGATTACATCCAAATTGTCTCTTTGTTTGTTGAGAAGAAAGGCTTCCCAGATCTCAATATTTTATTTTTAGAAAAGAGCTTGCAAAGAGCAGCCTGAAAACTCCCATCCCTTAATTTAGAAACAGCACACAAAACCATAAAAATATACATTTTTTCAAGAAGCGATTATAACATCAGTTCGTGAAAACATATTTGATGTCATAATTATAGCTAAGTTTCAGTCTATTATTATTTAGAATTCGTATATGTGAGCGCACTAAGTATCCAAAGCAAAAATGGTACAATATCCAGTTCTGTATACTTATTTGTTGCAAAAACACATTTTAATATAAGCATTTAAATGGTAAGTGGAAAATATATCATTGTTATATGCAAAAATAATAAAAATTTGTCTCTAAATGTTTATAGCATTATACATTAATTGAATAAATGTAATATAATATTGAATATGTTCCTCATTTACTTGGAAGTGACTAGTCTTCATTTATCACATATTGGTATCAAAGTTGTGAAATCATGTTTTAAAAGTGGCTAAATTTTTTATACAGTTATTCTATTAAAATTTAACTTAACTTATCAATAATAAATTTGCTGAATTTAGATCTCTATAAACCTGAAGACATGATAAAATCAATAAAGAGCAGTAAAAAATGGAGATTACGATTAATAATAATGGGTAGTATTTTTTGGTTGGTAGAGAAATTGAATTTATGTTGTTATCACAGACAACTCCCAGGAAAACAGAAGTGACTGTTTTGGAAAAATATTTAGAAGAATAGGTCTAATATATTCTCCTCAGTTGGATGGGAATTGGCTCCAAATTATTTCCTTACTTCCTGACTAATCTATCAAGGTCTCTCTTCCTCTATATATGTGCAGACACCATTCACCTCTGCAGAAAATTGTACCTGGTGACTTTGCCATGTGGAGACTTTGCCATAATAACTAAACAAATAAAATGAAGATCTGTTCCAGGATCAAATACACCGTTCTCTATTACCAGCATCCAAGGTCTGCTTTAACCTGACTGTATCTACCTTCAGAGTCACTTTCATTTATTCTTCTCATAAATACCAGAGGCACTTTCACAGCCTTACATTGTTGTCAGTACACGAAGAACAAAGGGCAGAGGAATGATAACAGACATGATAGCACAGTTGTAATCTTGTCATTTGTCTCATTCTAACTGCATGTCAAGCTTGGTGCAAAGTGCTCTTCTGTCTAATCTATTATTCCCGTTACTCCTGGGTGACAAGTGATGGCAGTTGTCCACGCCAGAGGGGTGGAAATGGAAACAAACTCCACTTTTGCAAAATAGTTTGATGGGGAAGCAAGGAAGTGGATTTGAATTCATCAGATGGTGCAAAATACTATTGTTGCATTAGAAGTTTCTTTGATCTCATAAATATCCTTCTAAATATCATAAACCAGGCTACAGAGGTAGCACAGGAGGTTGCTATTTGTCTTGCAAAAACTCAACTATGACTCAGTCCTCAGCATTTCACATGGCCTCCTATAGTAATGTCAAGAGTGATCTCAGAGCACAGAGCCAGGAGTAAATCTAGAACACTGGTGATCAAGGCTCCCAAATAAGCACAAAAAAGTCAAAGAAGGCTGAATTACCTTTATTATTATAAAATTTTTAACTTTAAACCACCTTTTGGACTCATCAGAATTTTGGACATACACTTTTTTGTGATTATTTGGGGTCACACCTGACAGTGCTTAGGACTCACTCCTGGATCTGTGCTCAGGGATCACACCTGGTGATCCTGCTTCAGAGGACCACATGGTGTACTGGAGGTTGAACTTGAATTAAATGGCCTGCCACTATACTATCACTCCATGTGATAGGGATTAATTTTAAGAACAATTCATTCTAATTTAAAGAAACTTGGGGCTGGCGCAGTGGTGCAGAGTAGGTCATTTGTCTTGCTTGCGGCTGACCTACAATAAAACCGTGGTTAGATCCCCCAGCATCCTATATGGTTCCCCAAGCCAGGAATGATTTCTGAGCACATAGCCAGGAGTAACCCCTGAGTGTCACTGGATGTGTCTCCAAAACCAAAAACCATAAAAAAAAGAAAAAAATAAAGAAACTTATCCTACCACATTGGTAGGGACTTATGTAGTAATTCAACAAAAATTTCTTATCCAACCAAATAAGAGTATCATTCTAGCCTATTAAGGACTATAAGAAGCAGAAATTAGAAACTCATTTAATTTTTTATTAATACACTAACAAAAAAAAAGAAAAGAAAAAATAATTTTGGGGCCAGAGCAGTGGCACAGGGCTTAAGGCATCAGTGCATAGAGCATAGCCAGGAGTAACCCCTGAGCAGCACCGGATGTGGCCGAAAGAAACAACAAAAATAATAATTTGGTAGAATATTCTATATACGATAGTTTCAGTTACTGATTTCTGTCTCCTATCTTCTAGAGAGAATAAATACTAATATGAGAATGGATAGTAAACACATACCAATTATTTTGGTACATAGATTACATCAAATTAGTTCTTACACAATTTTTTGATCTTGCACAACTCTGGGATACAAGAGAAGAATGAAGACTGTAGGACTAATGGAGCTTTAAACAGAACCTTACTTTCTCCCATGGCCAGAGGTGGGAGTTTTGAGCAACTTTAAGTATTGACAGGATGGGATGCTGGTGAG
This sequence comes from Crocidura indochinensis, assembly GCA_004027635.1. NCBI lineage: Eukaryota > Metazoa > Chordata > Mammalia > Eulipotyphla > Soricidae > Crocidura > Crocidura indochinensis. The sequence goes on from PVKC010019896.1 coordinate 8,691, forward strand.
GTTCCTTTTCTGAACTTATCAATACAATATTTGCCTTGTGATTTTTAGTTGTGCTACCCTGTATGGTCAAACCTTGCTGTGTTTCTTCCTCTTTCTATGTAGACATATCTATTACTGGAATAAATCCCCCCATCTATAGAATTCATTTAGCTTTAATCTCCTCCTGAGTGACACTGTGCCCCAAATACTGGCATTGACAATTAGGACCCCCTATAATATCTGTGCTTGTGCTAGTGGGGGCTTCATTTTATTCATAACACTGTTCTATTTCTGGAATCAATTATGCAGCCTCAGATACAGACTGAGGTTCCAACTTGGCCCTCATGCTTTCATTTAAATTGAACTAGGATAAGCTGTCTGTCATGGGTCAGGCAGTGTGAAAATTTCTTATTCAAAGGGTTTAGAATGTACAAGGATAAGGAGTTTTAGAAACCACTTGGTCTCTTGGGAACGACGCAAAAAATCCAAAAAGGCCCAGACCCAGGGTGAATCCTGAGGAGATCATGGTAAGAGCAGAGCTGAACTCCAAGAGGATGTGAGCCTGAGATGAGACTGGCATAGTCAGTGTTCTCCAGCACCCTGGAAGGCAGGCGGGTCTGGGAGAGTTCAAAGAGCAATGAAGGAGTCATTCCAAATGAAGGCTGGTCTCTTCTTCATGGTCTCTTCAAGACTCTTGGAGAAGATGTTTTACATTCCCAAGATTATCAGATGGGAAATATGGACGTTGGAACAAAGGGTTCCGCTCCTATGAAATCAAGGATTTGCTGTTGAGAAGAAGGTAGAAGAAATCATCCTCCATCAGGAGAAGAAAGATCCCAGGAGATACCAAAGTGTCGAGTGTTACTAAGCAGCTGACAAATACTGCTGTATGCTCCCTGTGAACTGCAGAACTTCATTCAGTGTTGACATGGATGGGCTACTGAAGGCTTCTTGAAGTGGAAATGAAGGAATCCATTATCCTTGTACTGCATTAGAGCTTTAGCTGAGAACAAGCCGGCTTGCTCTACAGAGTTCTGCCATAAACAAATGTTTCAGCTGAGAAGTCGGGTGAGATATCACCTGCAGATAGGTCTATGGAGCATCATTACAGGGGAAACACAAGCTCTGCTTCAGAAACACATTAAGTCCCTAACACAAGATGTTTGTTTGCACACCTGTGCATGTAAGACAAAGTGGCAGAACAGAGTCCAAAAGTACGTCTACACACACAGCTGTGTCCCTGTCTTCTGAACAAGAGCATGATAGTGAGGCACTGAGTTGTGGCAGATTTCAACAATACATGCAACGCGACCCTTTTGGAATAGAATATAGGATGCTGTACAAAGTTCAATACCCACATTGTTTGGCCCATTTAATAGCCAGACATGAAAATATTCATCGGCAGGTAAGCAATGTAGGGATTTTGACAACTGAAAAAATAAGATATGTTTTCATCACCCCAACAAAGACTTATGGTCATTACAGATTGCCGAGATAAGACTATGCTTTCAAATATGAAAACTGGGTCTTTGGAATTCATTCATGTCAATGCCTGAGGCTCTGTTGTCAGCGTTCCCAGTAGGGACACATACCTGGTCCTTTTGTGTGTGAGAAGAGGGAACAGCTACAGACTGAGGAAATTAAGTGCCTATTTTCATCCTTTCTGTCATCTGCTGCTATCTGAGAATGAATAACTGATTGGTAATTATAGTCAGGGAAAAATAAACAATTATTTCCATTAGAAAGGTTTTCTTAAAGGAGATTCTGTTTCTTTTAAGAAAACATTAGCCTCTGATTTTACTTTTGCTTGTCTATATATTTTCATTTCTATATTTCTTGGAGTAAAGGTACAATAGTTATAACAGCGTCAACATTAATCATATTAACATCCAAAGTTAATACACCTTCAAAACTTCCAAAGTGAGAATATTTTCTCATCAGACATCTCATGCAAACATATTTTTCTTATAGCACAGGAGTAATTTAAAAAATCAATGAAAGTGAATCAATAAAAAAGAGCTTTTCTTTAGGCTTGGTGATAAATGAAGCTCGAGTCTTCTGACTTGTGAACTGCTTGCTTCTTCACTGAATTGACTGAAGTGAGTATGAGTGAAGAGCTACGACACCAAACCCTACATTTAACTTTTCTAGAAGCAACATTTGACAAGAATAGGTGGTTGTTGGTTGAGTTTTACTTTCCTTTATGTGTATCATACAAAATTATTAAAGTGTCATTGGTGCAATGGTGGGTGTGAGAGCACTCACCTTATGAACAGGTAACTTACTGGGCCATTCTCTTTGATGGGATGGGAATTGCTCTGTGTCATGTGGGATTACATTCATCACCACTCTCACTGGTGACAGTCAGAGCATCTCCAGACTTGTCCCTTAAGATGGGGCTCAACGTCATCCTGGGCTGACAACTACCACTTTGAATTGGGAAAATGCTCCAAAACAGCCAATAGGCTCTCACTGCTCTGAACATCAAACACCCAGAAGTATAGCATGAATAGAAATCTCATCTTACTTGGCAAAATACCAGCACACATAACCTTGCTTGCCTGAGGATTACAGTGCGTCTCTCTGCTCAGGGCCCCTTTACTGTACTGTACTCTGTGCTGTTCTGTATTGGACTATAGAACTGAGAATTCTCAAATGTTTTCCATTTGGAAAACAGAGATATAGTACAGGAATATAGGTCCTTGCCATGCATGCAGCAAGTCTGGATTTGATCCCTGATACCAAAGATGATCTCCTGGTCTTCACCAGAAGTAATTCCTGAGCACAGAGCCAGTAGAAAACCCTGAGAACAGCTGAGCATGGTTCTTAGAACAAAACACACCCACAAATTTTTTTATTGGCAGTCCTTTTTGTCTGAGAAATATTGAAGCAACCCCAATTATATAAGTACATAAAACTGGTATATAAACAAAACAGTATGGTAATAAACGATGAAGTTGTTTTAAAACAATCTTTTGATTGGAGTTTCTGGCCACATCCTAAGACGCTCTACTGCTCCGTCCAGCTCTGTACTCAGGAGTGTCTCCTGCTGTTGCTTGGGGTCCATTCATGGTGCCTAAGTGGAACCCTAAAAAAACATGTCCTTAACCTACCTATACAGCACCAAAACGATCTTTTAAAAAGTTTTGTCTCTTGGGTCAGAGAGTTAGTTTAAGTCTTAAGACATGTCTTGCCAATGGCAGAACCTAGTTCAATTCAGAGTCCCAGTTGGTCCCCAGATATAAACAGAATTGCCTGGATAATCTCTCAGAACCTTTAGTCCTGACAAGCATTGTAGCCCCAGACCCTTAAACTAAACTAAGGGTCTGGTACTGTCCAGGTCTTCTGAAACCTAATTGAAACCACTTCTTAATGAAATACATAAAGTTAAAAATATCTACTTACTATATCCTATCTCTCTCCATCCATCTACTCATACATCAATTCATCCAGCTACCATCCACTCATCCATCATCCATCCATCCACCAGCCTTCCATCCATTCATCTATCCATCCACCTACCATCCATTCACTCATCTGTCTATCTCTCATCTATCTGTCTCTCTGTCTCTATGTATTTATCTCTATTATTCTACCTATCATCTATCTATCTGTCTATCTATCATCTACCTACCTACCTACCTATATGATTTTATATTGGGTTCTGACCTTCAGTTTAAGAAGTTAGGCCTGTCAGGAGGTAAGGTGCTTCCTTGCAGGTAAGTAATTCCCATTACATTCCTAGAATCACATATAACTCTCTGAACATCATCAGAATTGAGCTCTGGCATTAGATGTGGGTTCAAAATGTATGAATAAAAAATAAAATGAATGCCAAAAGATGACCATTTACTATTCCCTCCTTCCAGATTCTCTGTCATCTGTATCTGTCCTGCTGTCAAAGTTGCATCCGACCTGCAAACCCTTTGTTGGACTGCACTCCCTGGATTTCCCTCCATGCTCTCTGGCTGACAGTTTGATGTCTGTTTTGAAGACATTCCTGGTTTCTCTTTTAATGATGTTATTTTTTCTCAGTAGCTCCTCTTCTCCTGAGTCACACCTTTTCTTTCAATACTTACTTGGGATGTTTGTTACAAATTATTGTGTCATTGTTCTGCCAAAAGCATCACCCCAAAGGGATTTTTCTAGCAAACCCGAATCAAAATGAAGACAAGATTATCATAATTTGAGAGCTGGCTTCTTCGTTGCCTCAGGGGTCGTTGTGTGAAATCCTTTTGTTTTTGAGTGAAACCAGTGTGGAGGGGAGAAATGTTTCCCAGATAAAGACTGTTTGCATGGGAGGTTTTCATGGTAAATTATGAGTGTGACTGTGGATTTAAGCAAACACTGGCATCCCTAACTTAAGACTCTTTGTCTAGGTAACTGAACATGCTGATGAGAAAACGGTACCTTGAGCAATTCTAAAGTAATTGAGAAAAAATAGATGAATTTAAGAAAGAAAAAAATAGAATAAAGTAGAAAACAGACCACGCAAGAAAGACAATATTAGTCTAGGGATCACCCATTGAAAGAATACAGTCATCTCTTAGGGGAAAATGAAATTCACTTTACAAGTTCAGGTGAATGAAATATAAGAAAGTGAGTTATCACAGACTCCCCAAAGGAATTTAAGAGCAGTGCCTGACAATTTTTTTTGACTTGACATTATGCCCAACAAGGAGATTCAGGTGCCATTCTAAATGAAAAGGAAGAAGAAAACTCTGTCGACATCTGAGCGCTTGCTACATGAGAAGACCATAGAAAATAGGAAATAAAGAACAAATTTCCTGATGAAAAATGATCTGCAAAAAATAGGGCTGCCTGGTAAGGAGATTAATGAAGTGGCTCACCAGTGGGATTGGGGGAAATTGGGGGTGGAAAGTTACAGAAGTTCCTGAAAGATATGTCCCAGCTATTAAAAAAAAGTCAGGCAGTACATGATAGAACAGGAAAACTAGACATACACTAAAGCCCCTGCAAGAACTAATCACTCAGCTACTGTACTCATCCCATCAATCCTCTAATGAGGTTCTAACCATTGCAGATCTGAAGCCTCCAGATGCAGAAAGTGTGATTACAACACTTTGACAATGCCAGCACCACGTTCCTTTGCCTAAGTGCACTACATTTCCCACCAACTGAAGCCAAATTTCCTACTCCCCATTCGAGCATCTCAACCACTATTTGGTTGTTTCAGCTAAGTTGTGCTGTCTCTTTTGGTACATGCAGGTCATAGAAGAGCAGGAAGAAGAACATGGGGAAGGCAACATGTAAATGTTTACTTCTGAGAGTACAACAAATCCAGCCAGATTGCGGAATGCTTGTAGGGAGCCATGTGAGACTATGATAGAGATAGCCCAATAGGGTGGAGAGATTGCACATCCTCCTAAGATTTGTCATCTATAGATCCTTGGAGTCTCATATGTTTCCTCAAGTCAGGAGCAATTTCTGAGCACATAGTCAGGAGTAACCCCTGAGTGTCACTGTGTGTAGCCCAAAATCCAAAAAACAAAAAAAAATTGTCATCTACAGAACACTTGTGTCTATATAGAAATAATCTTGGGAACAGAATCTTTTTGATTCACTAACAAAACAGATGGTGATTTTTGTCAATCGCCATTACCTCATCAAAGAAGTGGAAGGAGAAATCAAAACATTAGGATGTAGAAGTAGGAATCTAGCTCTCTGTGGCTCATACATTGAACCATTTTAAATTAATCTAGTGAAAACCTGAGATAAACCCCACAGAGAAAGATTTCAGACATAGTAAAGATGAAATGATCATGGTGCTTAGTAAAGAAAATCTTGTGTACTAGTCTATAGATGGACATGGACAGATGGTTTCAACGTGAAACAATCGTGTCTGGAAAGATTTCCATGTGTTCATTAGACTCTTGGTCCAGTGATAGAAATGGGCTATCTTTGTCTTAAAAACAGGCCCAGAGTAAACACTTAGATGTTTCGTGCCACTGCTACAGAACACAAAATGTATATTAAAAAAAATCAGTTGGAATATCATCCCAGGTTTGAATTCATGTGCTCTATATGATGGTTGGAACTTCAACTACTCAAGTAAGAAAAGGAGGCAATGTTCATGATCATAACTGTCAGTGCCCGAATCTTACTCCTTTACCCCTAGCCCGCTGAAAAGCACATTTTTACAGGTGTGAATCCACAGTGTCTTCTGGAGAGGATTGAGTTGCAGATACAGTGGAAATGAACATTTCCAACCTTTTGACACTGACTGTAGTACAGAAGGGCTGACCCCTGTTCTTTCCTCCACAGAAACCATCTTTGGGCATTCTTCTTATGTCTCTACAATTTTCGTACTTCCCTTTTCTTACTCACGTTCTAGTGCTCTGCATGATCCACATTTCCTGGGTGTGTGCCACTTGGTTTTCTTCTCTGGCTTCACACATTGCCTCTAGGAGAAGTTTTCAAGCAGATGGGAAAGGGTATCCTCTATGCCTATAGTACCATGGCTTTCTGTTCTGTTCTGTTCTGGGGTATCCCCTTATTCTCCATATCCTTAACTGCCTGCTCTGTTTGCTAATAAATCACCACTCTCTGTTATCTTACTCAATTGTTTACCAGGATACTCAAATGTTGGAGCCTGAACTTTTCTGCTCCTTGGGGTTCATTCCTTCCTCTCCAAACCAACCTATTTTTTTCTGAGTCTTCCTGGCTTCCTGTATCAATGACAACAATATCCTCTTTGGAGTGTTTCTTAGACTTTTCTCCTAAATAATTAAAATGAAACTTAGGAGGGGTAACTTGAAATGTAATTTGCAGTGATCCCTCATAAAAGTCAAAATATTTTCATTTTAAAATCCATTGCCATTTGCATTCCAGTGTACCATAGATTTTCAAATTATGAAACATGGTAGGTTTTGTTTCTTTGTGTGTTTTCAAATGACTTTTTTAATTTAGACAACATTAATTCATAGTTGCTCAAAATTGAGTTTCAGTCTTACAATATATGTCCCCTTTGCCCATGAATATTTCTTAGCACAATGTCCCTGTTGCATTAAGCCTTTATGATGGGCTTGGATGTTGGTGGAGATGGAGGCCTTTGTCCTTAGGCCCCGGCCATGTGGCTCCATCCCCCATTAACCAGCAGGTCATTATCTTCAGGTGGTTGCAGTGGGTATAAAACTCACTTACAGGCAGGCTTCCAGAGGATAACATCTTTATTTAGCCCTAACCAACAGATGTGGCTGCTAACCATTTACGCTTTCAGCTCTGCATTCTCGCTTCTCCCTCAGCCATAGCTCTCCATCCAGGTAAATGCAAATTCCTCTCCATGCTGGCAAAAGACCTTGATGCTCTCCTCTCCGGTCAAAGCCTTAGCTCACCTTTCCAAGACCCCTCCCAGGAATGGGCGGGGTCTTGCAGGTAAGATCAAGTTACCCAGGAAGAATGGGGGGGATGGGGCTTCATGTCCCCAATTTCCTTCCCCACACCTCTACTACACCTACCTCTGGGACAGGCACTTTTTCCTCTCTTTATATCTCTGTCTGTTTCTCTCTCTTCATTTTTCCCTTTTATAGAAAACGTGGAGTACACTATTGTTAATGAAGGCATACTGGGATACTGTTGAATTAGTTAAATTAATAGAAGTCCTCGATGGTGGTGGATGATGGTGGATGAATAGTGTGGCCTTTCTTGGCCAGGCCGGCTCCTGCACCCCTTTTCAGCCTGCGGGTCTTTCAGGATAAAGGTGAGGAAATTATCCACAGCAGTCAAATTTCAGGAGACATGACACTTTATTACTAATAGGCCCTAGCCACCATGTGTGGCTTCTAAGCTAAACAGCCTCTCTGCACCCTACCTGTCTCTTATCTCTCCAACCTGCATCTTCCTGCTGAGACTTCTTACTGAATCTCTCTTACACCCCTCAGACAACCTTTTTGTTACCTTCTATAGAGCCCTCCTTGATGTGGACTGGTCTGACCATCAGATAAGATTAGCATCTTTGGCCCTGGAAGGGGTAATAGGATACCATACATATCACTTTATTTCCTTCCATTGTCTTGAGTGACAGTTCCAATTATCATTGCCCTAGTGGTCCATTCTTTGTACTATTGTGGCAAAATTCCTATAATGGAATGACCTTACTGGTTTCCCTTTCTATTGTCTTTGGATATTATCATATTATCTTTTATTTTTCTTGTATTCTATAAATGAGTGAGGTTAATCTATGTCTATCCCTCTTCTTCTAACTCTTTTCACTCAGCATAATACTCTTTGTATCCATCCATGTATAAGCAAATTTCATAAATACTTTCCTAAAACTTGCATAGTATTCCATACTCATCTGTTCTCAGGTACTTGGGTTGTTTCCAGATTCTTGCTATGGTAAATGGTGCTACAATGAACATAGGAGTGCAGAGCGTATTTTTGTATTGTGCTTTTATGTTCCTTGGGTAGATCCCAAAATTGGGATTGCTGGATCATGTGAGAGCTCAATTTCCAGTTTTGTGAGGAACGTCTATATTGTTTTCCCAAAAAGCTGGACAGATTCACTAGTGAATTCTTTCAAACATTTAAAGAGGGTCAATTGCCAATTCTTTTGAGACTCTTCCAGGATGTTTCAGAAACAGAAACACTCCCATATGAAAAAGGAGACCACAAAAAATACAATCTCAGGCCAATATTCTTGATGAGCATGGATGCAAAGATCCTCAACAAAATACTAGCAAATATAATCCAACAACTCATCAAGAAGATTAAGCATTCTAACCAAGTAGGATTCGTTTCAGGGATTCAAGGATGGTTTAATTTATGCAAGCCAATCAATATTATATACCACATCAATATAACAAAAAATTCATATTATCATATCGGTAGAGTCATAGAAAGCTTTTCACAAAGTTCAACATGTTTATGTGTTTGTTTTCATAAGTTCCAAACCCAGCAAATCTTCAGTGTGTTAGCCAGGATTAGGGTTGCACTTTGTTTGAACATGTATTTCACACCTTTGCTATTTGAACTTTCATCAACTTAAACCTGTGTGTTTTGTGAAGCTACACAGAGGGGTACAGATATATCCTCTTTCAGTCTTTTATTGCTCCCAAACTTTGTCTGAAGCACAGTCCAGCATAGCTGTCCCAGCTCCCTTCTCACACATTTTTTCTTTTGTTGTGATTTTTCAAAAAATGCAAATGTGATCATAATCACATGTCTCTGATAAAGAAACACCACCAACCAATACATGACTTTAAAATATCACCACCTGAAGCCACATCTGAATTATCTTTATCCCTAGCATTTTGCAAGGTAATTGTGTGATCTCAGGTTGTCATTGTTTTGCTCTAAGTAGTTGCCTTTTTATTAATAAAATAAAGACAATTTTATATTACAATTCTTGCCACGTAGTAGAAGTTCAGCACTTGATTTTGAAAAACTGGAAGGGAGAAAGGAAGTGACAGTGAGAAAAGTTAGAAGGTGAAAGTTGGGGGTAAGTGAGCTGACCTTCCATCTCAGAGTTGACTTTCCAAGTCAGAGCTGACCTTCTATCTCAGAGCTGACCTTCCTTTTAAGAGCCAGTATTCTAGAGCAGAGATCTTCCATTTCAGAGCTTTCCCAAATCCAATTGTCTTGCCTGAAGTTAGAGGACATGTCTGCTGGAAATTAATGACCTAATTAGTCTGCAAAATGCCTTAGTGAACACATCTTAGGGCAAACATTGTATTAGGTAATAGATTAAGAGAAGCAAGACAGGGGGCTGAGTGATAGTGTAGCAGGTGGGATATTTGCCCTGTATGTAGTAGAACTAGTTATGACTCCTGGCATCCCATAGTGTCCTCTGTGCAGCACCAGGAATCATTCTACAGGGCAGAGCCAGGAATCAGCCCCGAGCATGACCACAAACAAAAACAAAACCGCAAACAAAACCCAAAGAGATAAGACAAAAGATAAGATAGTTCCAACTCAGATGTGGGCTTCCATTTCTTGCCAGCTTGTGATGCCAATGAATAAGGTAAATGCTGCTGTGTCTCTGCTTCTTTATTTTTGAATAGAGATGACTCATGGTGCCTGTCTAACTGAGATGTCAGAAAGAGGAGACACCTGAAAAAATACTATAATAAAGTTTCCTACAACAAAATTCCCTCAATAATTCTGTCACTGTTGAACTATCTCTCTTTCTCTGTCTCGTTTATCATCTCTCTTTCTCTTTTATTTTTG
>PVKC010019897.1:0-18791 GCA_004027635.1 Crocidura indochinensis
AAAAAAAAAAAAAAAAAGAAGAAGAAGAAAAAAAGAAAAGAGCAGTGTCAGTGGTTTACACAGTCTGTGCTCTCTCTGTCTCTCTGTCTCTCTGCTCTCTGTCTCTGTCACTCTCTCTTTCATGTTTTGCTATCAATTCTTCATACTACTAGATGTTCAATAAATGCTTTTGGAAAAAATAAATGACTTCGCCTCTCTAAGCCCAGATTCAGTATCTGTAAAATGAAGATAATCATTGTTAGGAAGCAATACTTTTTGCAATCATGTAAGTAATACATATACAAACAAACTGAGGGCCTTTGCTCTGGCTCTTTTCAAACATATTTGTATAGGAACAGTCTTAGTAGAGAGATGAGATGGATTACTGTTCTATATAATAAAGATAATTTTATTCTCCAAAGCAAAGTTGAGGCAAGGTTGCTTATACCACCACATGAAAAGAAACTGCTCAGAGTACCTTAAGCATAATACAAACCCACTGCATGCTCAGCATTCTTCTGGATCCCAACACATCACCTGGCAGGACCTCAAGAACAAAAATTTGACGCAAAGATAAACCCAATGATAGTCACTGTTTGTGAGTAATGAGTACCTTAACTTAAGCTTTGCTTGACTCAGAAATCTCATCTCTTCTGGCGTACCCATTAAACTGAAAGGTGAACGTTAAGTTAATAAGCAGGGCATGAGCCCATCTTCACAGTTCTTGAAAATAATAGTCTCTACCTCATACAGGTGCTGTGAGGATTAATGAGATAAAGTTTATCAAAAATGTTTGCAGTGTCTGATACAAAGTAGATATTTTAATGTTCCGAGTGAAAAAGCCTATCAATATACACATTTGTTATTGTAATGATAAAGACTCAGTTGTGACTCAAGATCAACTTTGATAATGGGTATCAAACCTAAATATGAAGTGACATTATAGCAATTAATATAGCTTCAACTATATCCTATAGAACTTAAAGGCCCAAATCATAAAAGACTGGATTTCCACCCTAACTATTCCATTCACACACTACAAGGCCAAGACCTAAGAAAATTGTATAAAGCAATCTTATCTTTATCTTTCAAGATGTAGGCACTAAAATTATGCAAATTTCCCCATTAAAAATTAAAAGTATGTAAATTTTTTGTTTTAGATAGAATCTAAAAAAATAGTAAAATGCATATTACAGTGTCTGATATATAATAAACAATCACTAAAAGTTGAATGTTTATTATTCTATTTTTTTTTTTTTTGGTTTTTGGGTCACTCCCCACAGTGCTCAGGAATTACTCCTGGCTATCTGCTCAGAAATCGCTCCTGGCAGGCACGGGCGACCATATGGGACACCGGGATTCAAACCAACCACCTTAGGTTCTAGATCAGCTGCTTGCAAGGCAAACACCGCTGTGCTAGCTCTCCGGGAAATGTTTATTATTCTTTTCAAAGGATAATGCTTCAATAAATTAACAACAAAACATCTTGTTATTTATAGAATTAATTTTACCTTCACAGAAGCTCTTATAATCCTATAATCTCACAGTGTTTCTGTGAGAAGAGTAACATCTTTTAGCCAAAGTAAGGTGGTAAACTGAAGAAAAGGAAAAATAAATGTTTTTTATATATCAAAATAAATCAAGGCTCTCACAAACAGCCAGTTATTTTATTTCTTGGCATTTCTCTTCATGTGAGAATATGAATATCACCTGAGAATATCACAAAGTAAAGATCATGCTGTGCTTTTAAGTAAATGTGCACATTCCCAGGAGCTGGAGAATACATTTGGCTCAGTTCAATGGTATAAAGAATTTGGAGCTTTCAACCAATTGCAAACTTTTTGGTGTGTATGTTGTGAGTATGTGTGTGAGTAGGTTTAGACAAGAGTAGATAGGTTTCTATTTTTCAAAAGCAGAGCTAAAATATTGAAATGTATTAAAATATAAAGTCTTCTTGGACAACAAGTAATACTTTGAGAACAACATTTTGATGAGTATAAATATAAATGAATCAAAACCATATGGCCAAAATTTTCCTTGAAATACACAAGGGTCTGAAATTAAAAGTAAATGCATTGAAAAAATGCACTTGGGATTTTATTGAAACCAAAATATTTACAAAACTATTATACACCCACATTCATCCAACCTTTGTCCTAATGCTCTGTTGATGGTCATATCCAGCCTCCTTTGACCTTGCAGTAAGAGGCTGCCAAAATATTCCCTTACTTGTCAAAGAATCATTCCAAGTCCCACCCCACAGCATGGTTTGGGATACTATCTTGTGCAAAGTTGATGAAACACCTTCAGCTCCATTGGTGCAAACTCCAACCCTCTTGTACTGTGAAGACTCATCCTTGATCAAACAAACAGTTCAGTGCGCCCCATCATCCTGACAACCTAATTATCGATTTCTACCTAAATGCTTTTAAAAGTGGCTATTAAATCAAGTTTTCAACTCACAAACCTAAAGTGAGGAAACCATGATGGTATTTTCCAGCCTTGTAAAATTAGCCCAAGAATGTAGAGCTGGGGCAGGGACTGACATAGAAGAGCAGGACGACTAAATGCAACTGTGGGCACCACTGCAGCGCCTTCAGCGAGCTGGCAATAAGCATGTGATATTAACTGAGGCCCATAATTTAAGGAAACAAAATCAACCAGCTAGTAATTAGCAAATTATTCTTAAACAGACTTCGCTGAAAAATTAAGTTGAACTACCATTTTTCTATAACTCGTCAGGAAAGCGCTGAGTGGTACTTAAAGTAAACACAACTTAAGCAGATGGTGAACTCTCCAAGAACACCAAACCTATACTTAAATAAATCAATGTTGTCGGACTGGAGTGCTACATGGATACTCAGCAGAATTCATGGGCATCTTTGCAAGATTTGGAAGTAATTTACTGTCACGTGCGCATGACAAGTGAGAGCTCTAAGTTTTCCTGAAGGAATTTCTGCTCCCCCTGGGACAGGTAAGGTCTACTAGAAGGAAATATTTTTCAACTGATATCCCAGAAGCATGTCATAAATGGAAAGATGATCCATATCTACCTAAGTACACAAAAGAGCTCCTGGGGTCATTAATCACTCATTGATTCATTCTTTCAAGAATATCTACTATAACCAATATTGCAAACCACAATGGCTAAAAGGAAATAAAGGAGGAGAGAAAGAGAAGAGAGAGAAGAAGAAAAATGTCTGCCACAGAGGCAGAGAAGACTGGGTGGGGGTAACTGGGGACATTTGTGGTCTCCAAAATGTACACTGATAAAGGATATTTATTGTACCCTATATGACTGAAACTCAACTATGAACAACTTTGTAACTGTAAATAAAACAAAAGTACTTATGAATAACCTAATAAACCATGCTGTTTAAATAAAGTAATTTTTAAAATAAAAAGAATATTTACTATAAATCTGAGAGATCTCAATAAACTAAAGTACAGACTTTGTATTCATTTCCTGAATACAAAATCTGGGTTTTATCTCTAACATCTCATGCTGCTCAAGCACCACTAGGAGTAACCTCTGGGCACAAAGCCAGGAGTCACTCCTGAGTACTGTCATATGTGGCAAAAAAAAAAAAAAATCACACAGCAGAACAAAGAAAATAGATTAAGTGTTTACTCAACAGTAGGCATTTTACTAGCTCTGATCATTAGGAAGTTGAATGATACTCAAAATGATTCACAATTCAGACAGCCACAGGGAGACAGATCTAATCATTTGTCACCTAATAACAATACAACTTGCTAAATTATAATCCAAAATTGCTTTTGTAAACACTTTGGGAATCCTACAAGCTGACAATGTTCATTCTCTAAATGTTCATTCTCTAAATTGAGAGCTTTCGAAAATCCCCTTTAAAAGTACTGTCTTAGGGGCGAGACCATATGATATGAGGTTAAGAATTCAGCTCTTGCAGATAGGGAGATTGGCTCAGTAGTTAACATGCTGTTCCAAGGATGTTGCATGCACCAACACAAAGGTTGACATCATTCCTGTTTGTCCTTGACAATCCCTACTTTTTATGATCTGTAGTGCAACAAGCTAAATGCAGCTACAGCACAGATATATGTGTGCAAGCCTCACAAAAGAAAAGGTGTGATCCCCAGTACATGTTACCATTAGAAAGAAAGACATGGGAGCATGGTGGTCAGGAGTGCCATTCCCAGGAGTGTCATCCCTAGAGTGCCATCTCTAGCAAGAACTTATACAGGAGCAGCATAATGACCCCAGTGAGCATCACACCCAGTATGGATTCAAAGATGACAACTAATTGAATGAGACTCCTGCTGAGCGTATGACTAAAGCTATGTGGCCTCTGAGAACTCCAAAGTCAAATATGAGAGCACCACAAAGTGAGCCCCCAAAAGAATCACAGATAAGAATGTGAAAAAATCAACCAGATGTGTGGGACAAAGGCTAGTCCTGATTGTCATAACAATATAAACAGGCTTGGATTTGTTGCAGGTAGGGCTGTGTCAGTGTTTACACTCCTACTGATGTATTGAATTTAGCTGTCCTGTAAGTCTGTGAGAGTTTTTGGGCTAAAAAACCTGCTCAAGGGGCCCGGGAGATAGCATGGAGGTAAGGCGTTTGCCTTTCATGCAAAAGGTCATCAGTTCGAATCCCAGTGCTCCATATGGTCCCCCGTGCCTGCCAGGAGCAATTCCTGAGCATGGAGTCAGGAGTAACCCCTGAGCACTGTCGGGTGTGACCCAAAAACAAACAAACAAAAAAGATTAATTCATATATGTGAAATGATAGAGAGTATAAATTCTGAAGTGATAATACAGGTCAAATCCTAGCATTACCATTGACTGGCTACATGATTTGGGAAATTTATTTGTCATTGTTGTCATATTTCGGAGTTATTTGCTTAGATGATTATCCTTCAACCTTTGATTTTGAGTCTATTTTTGTTCTGACAATTCAGATGTGTTTTTTGTATGCAGTAGAATGTTGAATTCAGCATTTTGATTCATTTTGCCACTCTGTGTCTCTTAAAGGGTGCATTTAGTCCTTTGATGTTGAGAGAGAAAATTGTCATAGGATTTAGTGTCATCTTTGGTTTGTCTGTTGGTCTGTCTTGTCTTAAAGACCTTTCAGTTTGTCTTTTAAGCCTGGTTTTGAGTCTGTAAAGTTTCTGTGCTGTTGTTTTTCCATGAAACGCTGTATGCTTCCTTCAAACCTGAATGTCAGTCTTGTTGGGTGAAGTATTTTAGGCAAAGCATTCATTTCGGTGAGTTTTTCCACTATATCTCAATACTGCCTTTGGGCCTTGAATCTCTTGTGAAAGATCTGCTGTAAATCTTTTTTTAAATTAATATCTTTATTTAAACACCTTGATTACTAACATCATTGTGGTTGCGTTTCAGTCATGGAAAGAACACACCCCCCCTTCACCAGTGCAACCTTTCTATCACCAATGGCCCAAATCTCTCTCCTCCCCACCCCAACCCCGCCTGTACTCTAGACAGGCTTTCTACTTCCCTCGTTCATTCACATTGTTATGATAGTTCTCAATGTAGTTATTTCTCTAACTGCACTCATCACTCTTTGTGCTGAGTTTTATGTAGTAAGTTGGAACCTCCAGCCCTCCTCTCTTTTGTCTCTGAAAATTATTGCAAGAATGTCTTTTATTTTTCTCACCCATAGATGAGTGAGACTATTCTGAGTCTATATCTCTCTCTGACTTATTTCACTCAGCATAATAGATTCCATGTACATCCATGTATAGGAAAATTTCATGACTTCATCTATCCTGACGGCTGCATAATATTCCATTGTGTATATGTACAATCTTAAGGATGCTCTGTTGAATGTAATTTTCCTTTGTGATTTTTCTGTTTTCAGTATTCTATCCCTAACAACATTGTGACTAAGATGTGTCATGGAGTGCTTTTCTTTGAATATCTTGTAGCTGGTACCTTTTGGGGCATGCAAGATTTGGTTGTATGCAACCTTTAGTTCTGGGAGTTTCTCTGCAATGATGACTTTGACTATTGATTTTTCAAGGGCATTTCCTTCCTGGGTCTCTGGGACTCCAATGATTCTTACATTTCTGTTGAGTTTATAAAGACTTTTATTTTCATCTGTTCACATTCTTTGATGATTTTTTCCGTTGTCTGATCATTTGCTTTAAGGCTCTTTACCAACATCTTCTATTTTATGGAGTTGTTATGCATCTCATTTTCCTGCTCACTGATTCGGTCCTCAGCTGCTGTTACTCTGATGAAGAGGCTTTCCAGTGAGGTTTTCATTTCATCTACCAAGTTTTTCAGTCCTGTTAATCCAGCTTGGAGTTTTCTCATTTCTATTTTCACATTTTCTTGATTATTATTTGTGATTTGTTCATCTTGATCCATGCTTTCCTTGAGTTCTATAAAGATCTTCCATATTTCTTCTCTAAACTCCTTATCTGAGAAGTTAAATAAGTGGTTGACCTTTTTTAGTCATCTGAGCTGCCATCTTCATTCTCTGTGCATGTTGTTAGCTTGCATTCTAGGTTTGCTAGATCATAAGAAAGTTCAATCTTTTGTTTTCTAAGGAATTGTTTTCCAGAAAGGCTGGACTAGACATCATTCTCACTAGAAGGGAATGTGAGTCCCTTTGTCCCCACATCCACACCAGCACTTGTTCTTCTTCTTTGTGATGTGTACCATTCTCTGTAAATTACACTCTTAATACCACTTTGCTGTGTCCCACAAATTCTGATAATTTGTCTGTTCATTCTCATTTGTTTCCAGAAATCTTTTGAGTTCATCTCTAAGCCTCTGGCTGTTCCGTAATGAGCTGTTTAATTTATAGGAGTTAACATTATTTTCGTGTCCATTTATAATTCACTTCTAATTTCAGTGCATGATGATCTGAAAAGGTAGTTGGTAAGCACAGTTGATAAAGTAGTTAATAAAATGTATATTCTCTTATTTTATAGATGTATGTTTTGTGGCCCAGCATGTCATCTATCTTGGAGAATTTCTCATATATATTTTATTCAAACAAAATCTTGAAATTGTTCCTTATTAATATAATTGTAAGTAATTTATCATGGAGAGAAATTTATCTTATTTATTCTATTTCCCCCTTTTCAAAATAATTTGGTTCTGAGAAAATCTGTTACAGTTTATCACCCTCAAAATTTATTTGGATTAAAAGTTTACATTTACTCACATATATTAAAAAGCCCTAAGAGCAAAGGTCTACAATTACCTTTGTATATGTATATGTCCACCATTAAATATATTTTTAACTAATTTTTCTTTATATTTGGGCTATATCTGGTAGGCATGAAGATAGAACCCTAATCAAATCTGTGTAAGGCAAATGTACTATTTGTATTATCTGTCTGTCTCTCTGAAATATATTTTTACTGTTCAGTTTGATTCTTGGATCCAAAGTTCTCCTTGCCATATGCCTTTTTACCCAACAACAGCCAGATGACAGAAGATTCCAGTGGAATAAATCTAAGACACAGGATGCAGAAGAATATAATCAGTCATATTTAGGTGCCAATAATAACATGTGAGAATTTCATTCAATGTACCAACAATAATAATCTTTCACTATTTTTTCATGTTTGGTTGGTTTGGGGCAATATCCATTGACATTTAGGGCTTACTCCTGGTTCTGCATTTAGGGATGAGTCCTGGCAGAACAAGAGAACCTTATGGGATGTCAGGGGTTCAATCCAAGTTCGCTGAGTGTAAGGCAAGTACCATAGTCCAGTACTATATCTCAGACCTCAACTTTGACTTCTGTAATTGGAGACAGTCAGTGGCGTGTGAGAGAACCCCACAGCTTTGAGAATAGTCAATAACACAGAGTATGTTCAAAACTTGTCTAGCCCTTAACCACTTGTTGATCAGTGGAACAATTTAAGATTTAAATGCATGTTTTGATGTTTTAAAATCAAATAGGTAAAAAGGAGCATAGGAAAATCTGTCAAGTCTGGGAAGATTATCACTTCCTAGGAAACTTTTTGAATATGACACATACTGAATAAACCTTAAAAGTCTCCCATTGGAATCTGAAGGACTCTGCACCCTCTTTAGCAGGTGTGGCTTCCAGATATACAGATGGAGGTCAGTTTCAGCCCCAGGTACTGAGTTTTGCAGACTCTGGAGGCTGAAGTCACCTTCCAGGTCCTACATTCAGAATATGCTCAGGAAGACCACCCGAGAAGACCCCAAAAAAGCCCAGTCGGTGGCAACCCACACCCCACAACATGAGTACCAGGCTCAGGGTAGTCCAGCAAAGGTGGCAATTGACCTCATCCTTGGATGAGCCACGTGGCAGCTTTACAAGGTCCACTGCGGCCTTTTCTCTATGACACGTCCCAAGGGATGTCACAATCACTACATGTTTATATTTGACTGTTAGAAGAAAAGGAGTCAGAAACGTGGGCTACTCCTTTCCGTTTCTGATGCAGTTCTTCCTGTTTTCTAATTCCTTGATTCCGTTTCATGGGCAATTCTTTCAGCATCTTTTGTCACCTACTGAGGCTCCACCATCAACCCCTGATGGGGCGTGCAAGGCACTTCTACCCTATATCAATTCGCAGAAAACGTATGGAATGCTTTGATCGGGAACAACCTGGACTCCAGCATCTGTCCACCGCCTGCATGTGATCCCCAAGCCTATACCATTGGACTTCAACAATACTCCGTGGAGATACTGTGGCAAGCCACAGGCTCCGTGCTCTTCTGTGGGAATTCCTACGCAAGTCCAGAAATTGGAGAATTTTATGGAAAATCCCTCTGGGGCGCAGTGCCAATGTCCTGCATGTGCTGGTCATTTAGAATGAAATTCGTACCACCTCCTAGCTCAGGTGGGGGAAAGTGAAGAACTGAGAAGAGCCAAGGATGGCAGAGGAGGAGGGTTGCGTTGTGAAAACAGAGCATGAAGATGGCAACGGCATCTCCAGTGGCAATGCGCTTTTGTCCAGCGGCCTGGAGCCCAATGGTGTTGGGCCCAGCTCCATGTATGCCCAGCAGCTCCAGGTCGTGCAGGCAGAAGACACAAACTCCACCACCAGATGCATGAAGTCCCAGATATCTCTGAATCTCTCACCCCAAGACCCAGCGGGAAAAGTTCTGACCCCTGAAGAAACTGATTTCAGTGGTTCAGTATTGTCTGCGCCTTGTTACTCGCTGCCAGAGAAGTTGGCAGTGCAAAGGCTGCCTGAGGACACATAGCCCAGCTCTCCTAGCCCACTGGGGCACACTGTGGCCATGGCAAACACAATCTTCAGATAGCCCTACACAGAGCACTTGTTCTCCAGAGATTGCTAACAGGAGGCCCAACAAACGAAAACAACCCATACCATTGACACACAGCTGCCTTTGCCTATGGTCCTGCCCCTGGCCTGGGGTAGAGGTGAGTCACCTCCACCTCCGATGCTTCCCTATTTAGATGCCAATTCCATCTATTGAGGAGTGTTCAGGATCAGTCTGAGGCGATCTTGAAGGAACAAAAGAATGACTCTGAGGTTCTAGCTGGCTCCAGTTACACTCAGTCTGCCCCTTCCTGCTCCATAGATTTCTATTTTACTGCGGAGTCCCTGTTCCCAACCATTGGGAGTTGGCCTGGCACTACGAAAGTCCTTGAGCAATTTGCAAGGCCCCAGAGATCACCTGTTGTCCTATCAGAATCCACAAAGCTTCAATGACCTTCTTTTTCTGCTGATGTTTGGAATCCAGCAAGTGACAATCCTCTTGGGAAGATCTCATCTCGGAGTAGAGACCCTATGCATTCTATTGCTGCCACTATTTAATAAAACCTGTTTCTCAGCTTCCAGGCATTGCAACCTTGTCCCAAGCACCATCAAGGGAAAATGAATCCTCAGTAACTATGTGCACTGATGCTTCTTATTTACCTGCCATTCCTCCAGGCCCTCTATCCTCCATTAAAGCAGGTATCACAGGTCTTATACTGAGTTTATGCACACCACATCCTCTTCTTTGGCAAGCACTATCTCTAGTGTCCTTGTCTCCAGACATAACTTTATCTCCTTTCATATGGCTTCTGGTTCTGAAAACTTGGCCTTAGCTCATGGCCCCACTGATATGCTTGGAATGTCAGTCATCATACAGACTGCAATTTGCAGTCAGTTCCTTGGAACTGTCCAGTATTCCAGTATGAAAGGTATGAAGGCACACAATTACTCTTTCCAAGGCAACCTAAACATAGTCCAAACCAAAGTATGAACCTCTCATCTTTGGTTCCATTGAATAACTCATCTGTGGTTAGATCTTAGATCTCCCTGAATAATCGAAGCACTGGGGTTAATCTACCCACTTTAAGACCTATTCATCCCCAGTCGTCCAGAGTTCATCATGGTAGATAAAATCAAGACAGACAACTAGTTCTACTTCAACTCCTCCTGACCAGAGAACTACTACCATCCTCCAATGGCAAAGGTAATACTGAAGAAAGAAACAGCAACCGTTCTGATATTGAAAAGTTTTCAGTATCACCTTATTTCAGAGCACTACCAGAACCCAACTTGTCTCTCCTGGTCTCCATTTTAGCCATATTTTTTCATCTCCCTGCATTTCCCACATTTTCTCCTTTCCATCCCCCATCCCCCCCCCGCCCTTTTCCCATTTACTTCTGTCCCATTGGCCACTTGTCCTCCCTGTTCTACCTGTTGTGCCAGGCATCTAATTGTTCCACCAGTCAGGTCCCAGTGTCCAGCCCATAATGTAAAGCGAAAAAAAAAAGAGAAACAAAATCATAAATTTATGAACTGTCTGTCAAAATAATCTCTTAACTGTTGGTTAAACAATATGCACCTCTACTTTCCAAAACATAACAGAATGCCTTGCAGATTGAAGAGCCTACCTAGTGTGCCCACTCTTATAAGTGTAACTGAGACACACAGTGACACAAAAACCACCCACAGTGCTAAGAGCTAACCTAACAGAGGAGAAATGAACCTTCAACTAGATCAAAAAATCCAGGGTTCACATGATATGTGCCACTGCCAGATAAAGCTCTCCTTTCACACTACACTCACTGTTTGGGTTCAGATATCTAAATCCTGGTGTTCTTTGGAAGTGGAAGACCATCCCAATTAATTATTGGAGAGGACTTCACAGTCAAACTTTTCAGTCATATGGCAGCATAGGTCTACCTTTTTCATGACACTTAGGAGCTTTTCCATTCATACTGAGCACCTCAGTACCTCTCTTTACCCCACTCAAAGAGTAAGTGGTATGATATGATGGGGGAGCATGTAACTTCTGAGATAAAATACTGTGAGTCAAACACCTAGAGCCTCCTTTGACTGGAGGGACCAGCACTGTGCTGGTCTACCTTGCCTTCAGGCCATCTTCATTACCTGCTCAGCATTTTATTGGCAGGCATCACTGACCATTTCCTTTGTCTAGAAAGAATTCCAGAAAATGAGTAATAAATATCCCTCTTCAAATTTTTTTCTTTTTTCTTTTTTTTTTTTTTGTTTGTTTCTTAACCACATCCGGTGAAGCTTAGGGGCTATTCCTAGCTTTGCTCAGGACGCCTTCCTGGCATGCTTGGGGGGCCATGTGGAATGCCGGTGACCAAACTCAGGTCGAGCGTGTGCAAGGCAAGTGCCCTACCAGCTGTTCTATCACTCCAGTCCCTCCCCTCTTCAAATTTTAATGAAGAAGATCCTGTTTTACAGCAAAACTCGATCCTTTAAAGTAAAACAACAAATGCTTTTTCAATATGCTATTGGACACTGATAGGTGCAGCCCGTCAAATATACAATAACTGAGACAATTCAGTGTAAAGTTGCATGTTCATTATAATCTTGCTGAATTGTTTGACCCAAGCTTTGGACTGATCTCTGAACATGCATTTGACAAAATGTCATCTGATAGTGGATGTATGCCTTTACTGCATCCTACTCAATTTTTCTTTCCCAATTTATGTACTTATATATGCATTTATGCATCATACATATTTACATAAAACCTGTTATTAATCTGTCTCTGCTCATGTATCTTTTTGTTTCAACTTAGACAAATTGATATTTTAATGGTAAAATATTGGACCAAACTAAACTGCAAAATTTCTTGTGTTCTAGTGGCTGGGCTGGGAAAGTAATCACACATTCTGTCTACACCTAGACTATAAAAAAAGAAAATGAACTGTCATTTGGGGCAAGGTATTTCAGATGCGAATCCTGCTAAGTCCACTGGACATTTAATAATGCTATTATTTGGGAAGTCTTTGATTCTCTGAAACAACTTTCAAGATTCCCATTTAAAGCAGTTAAATACCTGCTTTGGGACAGAGCAGGGAACTATTCTGTCCAGAACATGGGTTTTATCCTCAGAAACAGTTAAAACTGGTATAATCAAACAGGGTGCAGTGTGAGCAATCATAGGTCTTTCAAATTTGTATCAGTTTAGAGAAGCAAGGGGTATGTAATAATACAAAATGGTTTAAAATTAAAAAGATTAATTTTAAAAACAAAATTAAAATTTAACACAGATACAGAGAAGATTGACATGGTCCCTGTTCATGGATGACAAGCAAATTCGTGAAGCATTCCATTAAAAAAAAAGTGCATCTGCTTCAGAAATGTTCTTCAGATGTTTGGTTACCCCACCACCATAGGAATAAAACACAGAGAAGCTACAAACTGCGTCAAGTTCTGCTCACTCCCAGTAAAAATAAGGAGAGAAGGGAGAAAAAAAATTAAGTATCATTTCTGTTTTCTAGTAAATAGACAGCAAGGCTAAACATAAGTCAACAGATTGTTTGTAGTGGGGTTAAGATTTCATATATGTTTCAGGAATAGAAAACAGGAGAGGAAAGGCCATCTGCACAAAAGCACATGATAGACCTGGCTGGCTAGGCCAGACCTCTGCAGCAAGCAGCAAGGACAAGAAGCATTGATTTTCACTGGAGAGGCCAGATCAAGTTACAGGAACGCACACATTTAATTTTTATGAGCCTAAAGGCTTACAGAAAGGGGGGGGGGAAGCCCACTTTGTGACACATTAATGTAGCTTGTGGAGCACAACTGTAAAATAAAACACAAGGAAAGACTTAATTGTGTTGTCCACAGGCCTTAGAAAATTAACAGGCATGCCATAGTTCTTCTGATACATGCAATGCCACTTCCGGTCTTCAGACTACAGAAAGACAAGACCAGAGACCCATCCCTATATCCACTCCTTTTTATAAAGATCTAGAAATGCTATTATTCACCCCTTCTTGTTTCTCTAAAGAAGGTTTACTTTTTTTTTAGGCAAATCCAATAGTTGCCCACCTTTTGTGCTCAGTTCCAACCGAGCCAACAGGAGCAAGGGAGCAGACAAGTAATGGGACCACAGACCAGATCATCATCTTCCAGCCAAATGTCACTTACAGCAGGGTGTTTGGTTGATCTGTCATTCAAGAATTGCTCTACCTTCCCCCCTTTACCCTGAATCTAAATAATTGCAACTAATTGAGGCAAGCATTTCAGAAATAAATGTAAAGTGGGAAAGGAGTGAGAGAAAAAAAAGAAAGACTCTCCCTAAAACTACTCTTTTGCAAAGAAAATAAATAATAAATGTTTGAAATTTTCTCCTAACGAAGAGAATAGAATTGCCATTAGAATTTAAGAGGCTAGTGAGAATGTCCTTTCTCCGAGGAGAGCCTCAGAGAAGCGAAGGCCACAGGAACTGCAGGCAGTGTATAATAAGTAAGCTCCCATAACTCTTAGCCCTTATCAACTCTCACAATCTGCCCGGGCAAAAATGGAAGGGGGAAAGGTCAAAACACAGCCTCACTGACAATCATACATCTGGAAATAAAACTACCTTTAAAATGACACTGAATTTTTACTAGCCCACACAAAGTTTTTAACTATCTTCTCCCTCCTACGGAGTTCCCTTCATTCCAGTTTTGTAACAGCCTTGTAAATTATAGAAGGTATCACTTTTCCATTTATGGATGGGAAACTGAGGCAGTGTGAGGTTCCTAAATGTCCCACAGCATGGGGGGTGGGAGTTGAGATGAAGCCAGGCCCTAAACCATAATTTCAGTATTAATTCAATCCCCCCTGCTTTCCAGGGAATCTCAAAATAGTGCTTGCAGCAAAGCTCTGAGGAACTAACTAGGAAAATAAGATACTCTCTAAAACAATGCCATGGAAGGAAGATCACATTAAATATGTCCTCGACACTGCTCTCAACTCAGAGACGTGTTAACTCTTGGACTTAGAGACTGATAGAAAAGATTCTTAGGACATTGTTTTCCAACTTAAAGCTTCAAATGACAAAACAAACTCACTATTCAGAACATGTTCTTTAAGTTGTTCACACCCCACTATTTTCTGCAGCATATGTAAACAACTTTGAATAATCTCAGGTAGAACTGCTGATCAATGATGAGATTATAGCTCAGATTTCAAAGGAAAAACGATGTTCACGTGATTTTTTTTTTTCAAATTCCAAATGAATCTTTCTCTTGAAGTTTCAACTATCTATTGGGGGAGGGGGCATGCCTCCGCTTGAAACTCCAAAATATATATAGTTCAGCAAATTCCAAATATTCATGTTTTAAGAATGTTCCTCGCATGCAAGCTGAACAAGCATAAAGAAGCCATGAAAGTGATGGACAGGAAGTCAGCTCAAGTCAACACCTGGACAGGGTGTTGAAGTTTGGCATTCGATTAAAATTCTATTAAAAAAAAGAATGAAAAAACTAATGATCTAATGGTTACAGTAATTAGTAATATTTCAGAGCCTCTAAGAATCATTCATTAGAGAATACCTTTGAGGTATTATTATCTCCATTATAAAATGAGACAGAGGAGATGGTGACCAGATGAAGGAGTTGCCTCAGGCCCCAGGCAAAGGGGAGGGTTAGTTGCCTTCTTGCTGTATATCCAGCATTCCTAAATCTTGAAGCCACCAGGAGCCCCACACCCTATGCTTTGGCTCCTCTACAGGGCAGGAGTACAAGAGAGCTCCTCAGCTAGTGCTATTGACTCCAGGGCTATCAGAACAGACTATGGTTTCCCTTGGCTGGTTGCCACCTATCAGTGTACTTGAATTACGTGAGATAAGTGAAGTCTGGACCTCTGAAGAAAAAAAAAAAACTTGTATTGCAAAAGCGGAACCAGCAGAACAATACAAGAGAGATTAGTATAACTGACTCTCATAATAAGCAGAAGTGGCGTTATTCTAAAAGTAAACTATACTTACAAAGTTGCAGGCTCAGAGACAAACCAAGGTCAAATTAAGAAAAAAAATGAACAACTTTTTATACTAAAAGTTATATCTGTATTTGTGACTTGAAAATGTGAGATAAAGTGTATTTAGAAGTCTTCTTGTAAAAAGAAACAAGGAATGGAAATTTCCCACAGAGATTGTTCTTTATCTGTCCCTCTCCATAGAAGGATAGACAGATAAATAATAAGGGAGAACCATGGCCAAAGGCAATAAAACTCAGGCCAGAACAATAGCATAGTGGTAGGGCATTTGCCTTGCACAAGACCACCCAGGACCAACCCAGATTTGACCCCCAGCATCTCATATGGTTCCCCCAAGCCTTCCATGAGTGATTTCTGAGCACCGCAGGGTGTAGCCCAGAAAACAAGCAAAGAAGAACTGGGGTGTTGGGTCAAAGAATTCAGCTTAACTGTAGGAGGATGAAAGGGAGCAAGGAGGAGGATGTTAAAATAGTGTACACATGACATCTTTATTAAATATTATAATAATCATTATGTTAATAAAATTATGATTTAAATGGGGAGAATAAATTTATATAGGCATTTCAAAAAGCAACATGAGCACTCTGGAAAAAAAATCACAAAAGGAATATATAAAAATAATTCACAAATCTCCAGCAAATAAGCTGAAAATAAGGCTCAGCATCTCTCTTAAACAAATAAGAGCAAAGTGGGGTCATTTGGGCTGCAACAATTCCTTCAAGAAAACAATATCTGCATGCTGGTCAGAGCTGAAGATCAAGGGGCACCCTGATAGCTGCAGTTGTTTTAGAGGCAATTGGCAGAAGCTGTTTGAAAGCAATTTAAAAGAAGTATTAAAATTCAAAAGTTACAATCATTCCTTTAGAAAAATTATAGATGTAAAAGAAGGGCTGTATGCAAAAACTTACCCTAATAGTATTATTTATTCCCAGAAAAATTGCCAAATTAATTCTGTATCCTTAAATAATGCCAAGTAGAAAATTGTGCAGTCAGTTAAATCAGATCTTCACTTTTAGTGTAGGGGGCATGGCACTTGCCTTGGATACAAAATACTCAGATTTGTTCGCAAGCATCACATATGGTTCCCTGAGTCTACCAAGCATAATGCCTGAGTGCAGAATCAAGAGTAATCCCTGACTCCAGTCAAGTATGGCCACCAGACAAACAAAATAATAATTTAAAAAATCATGTCTTCAAAAAACAAATCCTAACCAAGGGGAAATGCTGCCAAAATAATGTTTAGTTAAAGAAAAAAAAAGGAAAAAATCCAAACATAAAGCTATAAAAAATTCTGTGAAAAATAGCCGAATTATATGGATGAATGAAAACATAGATCGTATAAAAGCTTTGTACCAAAACATTAACTATGATGTTTAATCACATTTTTCTCTTTTTTCTTAAAAGGAGGAAGTTTATCCTCAATATTTTCATAAACAATAAGGATATGCAGAAAGGGCTCAGTGGCAGAAAGCCTTCAATGAAGGATTGAGGCCACAAGGTTAAGTCCTGGCACCACTCCAGCTCCTGAGTGTGATATAGTGATACTATACTCTTGGTGCAATCACAGAACGTGAGAGATCCAATGGAGAGTACATCCAACACAGCACAATGTTTAGGCACTACAAATAAAGTGTGTGACCTCTAGCTCTGCAATGAAGTGTGAAAGTACTACCATGAAAGTGCATGCAGGCAACACAACTAAAGTGTGGCAAACACTGCAACTGAAGTGTGTAACTAAGTGAGGGACTTCTAGTAAGCATCACAATTAACATATATCAACACAACGATTAACCCAGTCTATAACAATAGAAAGAGATAGAGTAAATAGATAAATAAAAGTAGATATCCTTCAATTCTATTTAAAGATATAGTTATTCTGGGGGCCGGGCGGTTGTGCTGGAGGTAAGGTGCCTGCCTTGCCTGCGCTAGCCTAGGACTGAGCACGGTTGGATCCCCCGGTTCCCATATGGTCCCCCAAGCCAGGAGTGACTTCTGAGTGCACAGCCAGGAGTAACCCCTGAGCGTCACTGGGTGTGACCCCCCAAAAAAAAACAAAAAAAATATATAGTTATTCTGTTTTCACTATTTCTTCAGCTAAAATGTATCCTGACTCAGAAAGGAGTACACCAAAACAGATTTTAGCATGAAGATTGGTGGATTTCTGGTGTTTGGTTTGTTGGAAGAAGTTTTTTTTTTTTGTCTGTTCTTTATTCAGGAAAAAGGGTGCCCTATAATTCCTTGTGGGAATATTTTTTGTGTGGAACCAGTTCAAGCAGGGATTTGGAGAAACTTAAAGTCACCCAGATCATTTATTTATAATGATGTGCACTCATTTTAAAATCCCAGATGACATTGCCAAGTTGCTGGGTGCCTGCTGGCTTAGAAAAGAGCCACAGGACTACATACAGGCAACATCCCATAAATGATACAACTAGACAAGATTTCTGCTCAAGAAAATATGCACAGAATATGCCAAAAAGACTCCTACACTGGATAAATATTTTCTGAATGAATTTCTTGTAACTTCTGTCACACGTAACTAATGTAATACTAGGAATCCCTCTGATACAGAAACTTGGTTCCAAATGCATTTACCACATATCCATTGCTATTGGCTGACAGGAAGACATGAATGACTCTTCAATTCTGTGAAACAACATTGCATCATTATAATATCCTTGGCAAGTTTCAGGGTTTCTTTTATCTTTATCCAAATACAGCTTTTAGCTAATATATTTCAAAATATTTACAGAACAGCTTATGCAATTGATAATGTAAGTAGAACTTTAAAAATAGATAGCAATTTACCATCACTCCCAACTCTGTAAAGGCTCTTCATTACAGTGAGTTTGAACTCTATGTCCCTAATATGGCTTACCCAAACTGACCTCCAACACCCTTCGTTTATAGCTGCCTTCTTGCCCACTCTACTCTGTCACACTGCTGTTTCTCTTTAGTACATTCTAAGAATTCAGAAATTCACTCTTTAGTCATTATCCGTGTGTCTTAAGGGAATGATTGTGCCTAATTATCTTGATCTTTCATTTCAAAAAGTCACAATTCATACCACATATACAACATCAAGTCATAGGGTTGCTCACAAGTAAGGTGATAGTAGGCAGTCTTTGAGATGTCCCAAATGATATGCCTTGCAATGTAATCTCCTCCCCTTGAGTAAAGTTTAGACCTAATGATAAGCTTCTAATAATGGGACTATAATATGGTAAAAGTGATGCAATGCCACTTCTGAGATTATATTACAAAAAAAAAAAAAAAGACTGCAACTTCTCTCACATTCTTCCCTTTTGGAAACCTACCCACTTTTAGCCTGCCAAGCAGCTTGCAAATGAGCTTGAACATGGATTTTTTTCACGTTTTGGAGTAACTATCAAAATTTAAAAATGGATCTTCCCTGCTGAGCCTAGAGATGATGACAATATTGTTTAATATTTTTATTATATCCTTGTGAGAGTATCTGAGCCAGAAGCCCCAGCTAAACCACAGATTTCTGACTCTCAGAAAATCATATAGGATTTGGAGTAACAGTACAGTAAGTAGAGCACTTGATTTGTAGTGGTTCACCTGGATTTAATACCCAAATCCACA
>PVKC010019898.1:0-11870 GCA_004027635.1 Crocidura indochinensis
TTGGGACATTGGGGGTGGGGAACTTGCACTGATGAAGGGGGTGTTAAAAAAAAGTTAAAAAAAAATAAAAGGAAAAAAAATAAAAGGAAAAAAATAAGGCCTCCCAATTCTTACCACAGGCTGTGTTCTTCACACTGACTGTATAGAAAGAGGAGGTACAGTAAATGCACCCCATATACACCTCAACCCAGACACTTGCCTGGTCTGTATTGGGAATTTAGGAGACAAAAAAAAAATAAAGACAGATCCTTTTTCCATGAAGTCAGGCAGGAGGAATCTGCCCCTGCTGTGTGATTACCAATTGGGAGAGATTGTGCGTGTTGCCTGAGCGTGTTTCTCTACTGTTCTGAGTCCTTAAAATTTCCAGAGTGGGCCGAGAAGGGCACAGCAAAATCTCTTTCTGAGAATTGCCAGGGCCGAAAAGCCAAGGAAGACTGAGTCCATGAGTGAAAACCAGCTATCAGCAGTAACTTGAAGAAAGTCAGGTCCTTTGTCTGTGAAGTCAGGTGGGAGGAATCTGCCCTGCTGTGAGATTACAAATTGGCAGACTGTGTGTGTTGCTTCTGTGTGCTTCTCTACTGTTCTGTGTCCTGAACCTCTTCTGAGTGAACCGGGAAGGACCCAGACAAATAGTTCTCATAGAGGCTCCAGAAGAACTGAGCTGCTCTGCTAGTCTTCTCAGCTGTGTACTCTTTCTAATAAATGAATCCCACCATAACATGCAGAAAAAAAATCACACTGCAAACATGACAATGGGGAAACATCGCAAGCAAACACCATGCACAGAGAATGAAGATGATAGCTCTGATGACCCCCCAAAAAATACCAATCATCAGATTAATCTCTCAGATTAATGGAAAAGCCTCTCCAGCAGGGTAACAGTAGCTGAAGACAGAATCAGTGAACTGGAAGATGAAATGCAGAACACCACCATACAGCAGAAGAGATTGGAAAAGAACCTGAAGGCAAAAGACCAGACAATGGAAAATGTACTCAAAGAATGTAAACAGATGAAAATAGAAGTCTTTGATAAACTCAACAGAAACAACATAAGACATTATCACAGAGAAACTCCTAGAGCTAAAGACTGCATGCAATCAAATCCTGCATGCCAGAAAAGTACCAGCTCTAACAGACCCAAAGAAAAACACCCCAAGTAACATTGTAGTCTCAATGACAAATTCTACACATAGAGAGAAAACACTGAAAGCAGGAAGATCTAAAAGGGAAATTATATTCAAAGAAGCATCCACAAGATTTACAGCAGACATGTCACAAGAAACTCTCTAGGCCAGAAAACAGTGGTGGGATATTATGACAAGACTAAATGAAATAGAGGCTTCACCTAGAATACTACACCCAGCCCGACTCACATTCAGGTTTGAAGGAAGGATACATAACTTTATGCATAAGCAACAGCTCCGAAACTTTATGCATGCAAAACCAGCCTTAAAAAAACTGAAAGGTCTAGTTTAAGATAAGACAGACCAAGAGACACGCCAAACTTATACAAAAAGATGACATTAAATTCTATGACAATCATCTCCCTCAATGTCAATGGACTAAATACACTAATTAAAAGACACAGAGTGGCTAAATGGATCAAAAAGATGAATCCAAACTTCTGCTGCCTACAAGAAACACAAATGAATAGTCAGAACAAACATAGACTCAAATCAAAGGCTGGAGAAAAATCATCTGAGCAAACACCCTTAAAAAGTCTGGGTGGCCATAGTAATATTAGACAACACAAACTTTAGACTCAGAAAAGTTGTAAGGGACAAAGATGGACACTTTATTCTAATCAAAGGATATGTGTACAGGAAGAATTCACACTACTGAACATATATGCACCCAATGAGAGACCTGCATATTATTATATATATTATCTAATACAATTATTGAAAATTTGATAGAGGACATCAGTAATAACACAATAATTGTGGGAGACCTCAACACAGCCCTGTCAACACTGATAGGTCAACCAGACTGAAACTTATCAGAATATACTAGCCCTGAAAAGAGAAGTGGAAGAAAGAGGCCTAGTAGATATATACAGGACACTCCATCCACAGAAAACTAGATACACATTCTTTTCCAATGTACAAGGAAATTTGAACAGTATTGAAGTCAATAAAGCAATAGGATATGGTAATGACCTGGTGACAGAATACAGATAGGTTTTCCAGATCCTATTATTTCCATTTTTAACGGATTATATCAGCATCACAATGCCTAGACATAGGTAATGATCACCCGTTTTTTTTTCCAACAGTTGAGTTGATTTATATAAACTATGTTGATTGATATTTGTTATTGATATTTATAAAAAAAACTATGCCATACAGTGGGTAGGGCATTTGCTTTGCTTGAAGCTGAACCACATTTGATTCCTGGCATCCTACATGGTCCTTTAAGCCTGCCAGGAGTAATTTCTGAGCACAGAGCAAGGAGTAACCCCTGATGCTGAGAGTGGCCCCCAAACTGTGCTAGATTAAAGAAATTGCTAAAATGTTATTACAAACTATGTAAGGACCTCAGAGGGACATTGTATTAAAAGACTGTTTCAAGCAGAGGAAATGGTAAGAAAATAGGTTTAAGTAATCAAGATGGATTCTGGAAATTGTAAATGTTTGATATGGCACAGGAGAGTCAGAGCAATGAAGTCCTAGATCAGGCTTAGTACACACACACACACACACACACACACACACACAATCAAAGGACTTAAGGGCTGATACACAATTTACAACTATTAGAAAGGCTAAGACTAAAATCTTACAGGAACCAGGCAGATAAGAATAGGCACAAGTTGGGTAGAAAATAATAGAAGCCAATTACCAATCAGCCTCAAGGAGTGATAAATGTGAGTGAGCTTCAAATGTGAGAACAAGGAAAACAGCAGTTAGAAAAATCACCTTTAATACCCCTCTTATAAACTAGAAAGCCTTCTTAGTTCCTAAGTTAAACCAGAAATAGAAGATGGTTCAGATACTATTGCTGAAAATAGAAACATCATTCTGGTTAAGGTAAAAATTTATTAAGTACTTGCATGTGGCTTTAGGCTTTATTTTCAATAGAAAATGTCAGTTGTTTGGGCCAAACATTTTGCTCTTTATTTTGGGGGGCGTTGGATATTGGATTTTTGGGCCACACCCAGCAACACTCAAGGGTTACTCCTGGCTCTGTGATCAGAAATTACTCCTGACAGGCTCAAGGAACCATATGGGTCAATGCCATGTGCAATGCTAATGTCTTATCCTCTGTGCTATTGCTCTGGCCCCTGCTCTCTATTTTCTATCTAGTCCTATTGTCCAATAGAGAGTAAAATTGTAATTACATAAAATGTCATTACAAAATATTTATTTAGTCAGTATTAATGTTTTTGAAATAATCAGTTTCTCTGGTAATAGATATTGGTTCATTTAACGAAACAGTTTAGGTAAGTTTTTTTGTTTTGTTTTGTTTTGTTTTTGGGTCACACCCAGCAGCGCTCAGGGATTACTCCTGGCTCTGTGCTCAGAAATCGCTCCTGGCAGGCTCAGGGGACCATATGGGACGCTGGGATTCCGTTTTGTGTTGGCAACTTGCAAAGCAAACTCCTTACTGCTGTGCTATCACTTCTGCCCCTAGTTTAGGTAAGTATTTTGAAGAGAAAGATCTTTGTTCAATCATATGTCACCCTATAATCTGAAAAAATAATCTAACTGAAAATAATATTCTTACAGAATATTTATTCTTATTTGTTTTTGGACCATACCTGAAATTATTCAAGACTTATCTGTCTCTGCACTCAGGCATCACTCCTTGTGGACCATATTAAGTGCCAGGATCAAACCTCTGTTGTCTGATGGATGAAACAGAAAAGTTCTACCTGACATATTCTTGCTTGGTTCCCCATAGGCAGTAAAGCAATATAAAGTTATCTTGTTAAAAAAGTTATCTTGTCTAAAATATTGAGAATCAAAAATAGTAATGTAGGAATGGATTAGCTAAAATGTTGTAGTCTTAACTAAGATATGTTTTATGAGTTACATATTTCCAACATTATTTCCATGATTTGTAATTGACTTGGTTGTAAAGGAGGCTGTAAGCCACAGACAGGTTAGTAAGTTTGAAAAATTCTTGGTACTTTTTGGGGGAGTATAGAACTTCTCTGAACATTCATTAGCTGCAAGTTTTCTGGTGGACAGTGTAGGAGTCAGAATTTCCAAATGCATTTTCCACATTACAAACAGAATCCTCAATAATTTCTTGAATGCCAATGTGCTTTGGAATACATGTGGTGAAAATTATACTACTTGTATAATTATACATGTAATAAAATAAATTTTGAGTGAATGAAGAAATAAATGGTTGAGTATATTATGATTCAAGAGGGGAGGAACTGCTATTCTCTGCCTAGATGGCAAAAAGGAGATAACAGAGATTAAACATGTATTTCCAAATTAATTCTTAAATCTTGGTTCTTACTTTTTTAAAATATTGTTTATTTATTTTTGCGATGACCATGGCTTATTCCAGGCTCTGCAAACAAGGATAAGTCTAGTTGGATCCTACCACATGCAAGCCAAGAACCCTATCCACTGTTCTATCTGATTCTGTTACTCTAATGTAGATAACTAATTGCCTTTGTTTATTTGTTTGGGGGTCACACTCAGATTACTCAGGGCTTACTCCTGACGCTGCACTCTGGATCATTCCCTGTGTTAGTCAGAGGATGTATGGAGTGCTAAGGATTGAACTTGAGTTGGCCTCCTACAAGGTAAGCATCCTATTCATTGTGTTATCTTTCTGAACCCTATTTAGTTTCTATTTCATGAGAATCATTGCTCTTGAAATATGACCAATCCTAATGAAGTTTTTTTGTGGAGAGGTGATGGTGGACACATTCAGTTATGCTGAACTTACTCCTGGCTCTGCTCGTAATCACTCCGGATTGCGCAAAGGGGACCATAAGCCCTATCAGGGGTCAAATCTGGGTTGACTGCAAGCAAGGGAAGCATCTTTCCAGCTTGTATTATCTTGCACCCTAATAAGATTTTAACTAATACAGTCTATATCTGTATATAACTTCTGATAGCCTTTTCCATTTCATGGAAAGATACAACTATGCTAATGCCCAACAGATACTCTTTGGGGGAGAAAAAAAAATGATAGTGAGTAGCACAAAGCTTGAGATTTCAGAGACAGTAGAAGGCTCTCTGGTTGTCTCCAAACTTCCAAAATAGATTTCATTAATGAGTATGGTCCATTTCCTTCTCGGGGCTCTAGCATTTTTGTTCATAGTATGAATTGTACTTTAGGAGTTAAGAAGACAAAGTAGGAAGGTGATGCAGAATGGGGGTGGGGGCGAGAATAGAGAATGTTTGTCTCCACAGCATGAAACAAAGAGTTCTTACTGTGAATCTTGTTGATTGTAATCTCCTGGCTGACTTTTTTTGTGCTCCAGTGGTAATTAACTTCCATCTATTTTATGGGAATTAGTGACTTGTCAGCATTTCTGGAACTTGGTACTAAGCATTGGATGTAATAACATTATTTATCCTCCACATGGGCATGTTTTAGGGTGATGAATAAAAGTAAGTCAGCAGCCTCCACATGATTTTATCAAACTTTAATGTTTTTTGGTTCCATTTTTTTTTTTTTTTTTTTAGTTTTTGGGTCACACTTGGCAGTGCTCAGGGATTACTCCCAGCTCTATGCTCAGAAATCGCTCCTGGCAGGCTCGGGGGACCATATGGGATGCCAGGTTTTAACCACCGACCTTCTGCATGCAAGGTAAAGGCTTTACCTCCATGCTATCTCTCCGGCCCCTTTTTGGTTTCTTTTTTCTTTTCTTTTTTTTTTTTTTTTTGTCCCTCGAGTCTCTGGATTGTAATACATTATAATATTTCTTAGCAGCACAAGGTAACCTAAAGCCATAAAACTTATGTAACTCCTTAAATATTAGAGGTATAGTATTTTTTTACATTTCCATGTGCATGCATATTAGTTTTAAGTTAACCTCAAAAGTTTAAGTGGGT
Organism: Crocidura indochinensis; assembly: GCA_004027635.1. Lineage (NCBI taxonomy): Eukaryota > Metazoa > Chordata > Mammalia > Eulipotyphla > Soricidae > Crocidura > Crocidura indochinensis. The sequence continues at coordinate 6,027 of PVKC010019898.1, forward strand.
TTTTTTTTTAAGAATTAGAGTCAAAGGAGCATAGTAAAAACGGTGTTAGGGTGACAATTGTTGTTTGCATAGGGTCACCAAAAATATGAGGGGAATGGAAATGAATAACCTTGGCCTAACTACAAAGAGAACCTACCCCTGAAGTTTCCTGGCATAAGACCAGATCCTCCAATCCAAGACATTGTCTGTAGTGTCAACACACTTTTATTTTTTCACACAGTCTCTGTTGTTGATATCATGTTTCTGTGTAAAAGATACTGAAATCTGCATATCCTACATTGAAGTCAGGATATGGAGCGTCCTCTCCTTTCACCTCACAATTAAAGGACAATGCAGAGAACCCTGTCCTGTAAGCAGGTCGTTGTTGTTGTTAAGTCCTCTCAGTGTTAAGGAAAGTCTCTTTTCAGCAGGTCGAAGTCTGAGCAGTGGTACAGTCTTCCGTGGTAGAGGATTGCTTCCAGGTGATGTTATAGACAAACTTGGATGTTTTGAAGATGACTTTCCAGGTTCAGGGATGAATGGAAAATGCCCATTTTTCAGAGGCCTGTGCCAGGTCGTTATGAAGTTAAGAAGAGTGATGTGGGTTAGTGATGTTTGGGGGGGTGAGAGAGTTAAGGAGGAAAAATGAGCTTTGTAGGGGTATGGGAAAGGGCAGAATACAAAATGGACATTCTGGATACTCAAAACATAGCACGAGGATAGGTGTTAATACATGCAGTGTGTGTGGGGACACCAGCCCCCGTGGGGTTTTCCACATGTACACTGGTCAGAAATTGCCATTGACAAACTTAGCGCAACCGAGCAAATCTCAGCACACCCAAGTTAGGACTCACCATTTCTGGCCACCTGGGCTGCCACCCCAGGAAGTCCTGCAGACCGGGGGCAAAAGAGGGGAATGCTGGGAGTTTATCAAGACTCCCAGCGCACCCAAGTTAGGAATAAGGCTTGCCCCATGGGTTATCCCAAAACCCCATGCCAACTAGAACCAGCCTCCAGCTCAAAAGAGGATCAATAGAGAGCCGGATGCCAGGATCTGCCCGCCCTCCACCCTGTGCCCTTCCCAGCCTAGTGCTGGAGGAAAGGAGTAACCCCTGAGCACTGCCGGGTGTGACCCAAAAACCAAAAAAAAAAAAAAAAAGAAATGCTGTACTTAAATAACATTGGGCCATCTTGATAAATGCACCTTTTATTCTTGCCCATATTATAAGGCATAAAATTTTCCAAGTCCCTTTTGTGTGGAGTAAACATACCCAGAAATTCTCAGGGCTATTTCTGACTCTGTGCTCAGTCTGTGTTTAGGAGTGACCCTTCATGGTAGATCCTTTCAGGTCCTTCCAATGCAAAGCTTTATCTCTGGTCCCCCCCCCCCCGAGTTCCATTCATTCCACAGCTAGGAAGAATAGTATTTGAGACAAAAAGTAGTTGCTCAAGGCTGTTTGATTCTAAAACACATATTCTTGTACACATGAAAATAAAGATGCCTAAGATTTGGACAAATAAATATCAAAATTCAGAGAAATACTGTTAATTTACACCTTATTTTACACAAAACAAAGATCATCCCTTTGATCTATTTGTTTACAGCTTGCTTTTACCCCCAAACAGAGATTGTCTTACATGTAAACTTGGATGGGACTGGCTCAGGATAGCCTGAGTTATCTATCCTTACTCTATCCTTATTGCCCCACCTAGGGGTGTCTCTATAAAATAAAAATGATAGTTTGGGCAGGTAACTGTCTCTCCATTTGAGGTAGAAGTTTGTCAGACTACAAATATTTCATCCTCAGCCTGATCTGAATTCTTTCTTGCATGACCCTGCTTCAGACATGTTCACCTTGAGTTGAAGATATAGTACGTGGGGTGATTTTACAAAATACCATTCTGAGATCTTGAAATCTTCCCTGCAAAACCCTCAGAAATAGATCATGCATTCCTGATAGCTGATACCAATGATCGGCCAGTGTGAACTGCTGATATACAGGAGGAAACCCTTGTTTCTCCTTAAGTGTGGTCACAGGCTGAGAGAAGCCCTTTCTGGAAGGTAATAAGACAAATATTTCCTTACTACATGTACTCCCCCACTTCCTTTGGTTTTTGAGCCACAACCCAGTGATGCACAGGGGTTACTCATAGCTATGCACTCAAAATTGCTCCTAGCTTGGGGGACCATATGGGTTGCCAAGGGATTGAACCGCGATCCATCCTAGGTTAGCACATGCAAGGCAGATGCCCTACCACTTGCATCATCATTTCAGCATCCCTCTACATATACTCCCTTTTACCTACTTTCACACATTTTATTATTCTCAGATAGACTGAAACATTTCATTCCCTTATTTTTGACTATTGGACCACATCAGCAGTACTCTGGGGCACTTTCATGTTTGGAGTTTGCTCTTGGTGGCATGAACGACACCATGTAGTGCTGAACATTGGTAGGTCACTCCTTTATACTAAGCATGCACTGCAGCCTGTTGAGTTCTCTCTAACCCCCGCTAGATTATTTAAGGCATCTCTGAATAAGCACTGTAATTGTCTGCTTGTATGCCTATGGTAATGGTCTAGTTCTCAGCCCATCTCTGCTAACCATATTCCTACTGGTGCTTATTATATCACTGAAAATATGTTTTCCTGCCAGCCAGCTTCTTAGCATAAAAAGTCCTCCTTAACTTCAAGTTGTGCCCATACCCCATTCTTAGCACTTGTCACATTTTAACATGATTATTTTCTTGCCACCTGTTTTCCTAGCTAGATCATGAGTTCTCTGATAACAAGGATTTTGTTATTTAATCAGTGCCCAATGCTAGGAACATAGCAATCATCTAATACGTTTTTGTCAAGTGAAAGGTTTGATATAAAGAAATACTTTATAGGACTATGAAATTGTAGTAGTTTTGCTTTTCAACTTCTGAAAACCAGCTGGCTCACTTGACCTTACACTATTTCTCACACGTTTACAAAACACCTAACATATTTTGAGCATGTGTCTGCTGTAGATGAACTTCATTAAAATTTCTAAAGGTCTAAAGCTCTTTAGAAAGCCTTGCCAAACTTCTAGGCATTTCTGGCAGTTTTGCACATAAGAACATTTGTTAGGTGGGCTCCCTACTTGGGTAAATGTCAAAGGAACCCCTGAAATACTGAGAGGTGTTACAGAAAGAGGGGGCTCTAATGAAAGAGAGGGACTATAGTTCTCTGAAGGTGTATTAAAACAAAAGGTGACTTTGTTCAACTACCATAGAAAACAGCTGAAAGGACCCTTAAAGAGTTAAACATGAAACAGTCATTTGACCAGAAGAAATTCTACTCCTTGAAATCAGGTACTCAAACATATCCAAAGCATTATTTATAACTATTTTCACACTATCTGAAAGTTATAAAAATCCCAAATATGCATCAGTGACTGGATAGGTAAAGAAACTTTTATCTACTTGCAATGAAATATCACTCGATCACCAAAGAGATTAAGTATTAAAGTATAAGATTAAGTATAAATTAAGCATTAAAGTATAAGATTTAGAGATTAAGAATCAAGTACCAGTGCATGATAGAACATGGACTGATCTAAAAAAATATTCAGTCAATGAAGTCAGATGTCTCCATTTTTTGAAATACTTAGAAGTAAGTCCATAGAAATAAAACTAAATTGATGGTTGTTAGGTGCCAGGAAGAGAAAAATGGTCCCTTGAGGAAAAGTAAGTCCTGTTTAGCTCAAACAACAAAATAATTTAAGAATAGAGATTGCTCAACTTATCTCCAGAAAAAAAATAAGCCAATGAATAGGACTGTTAACTGAAAGTGCCAAAGTTCTCACGCTCTCTAATCGATAGTTTTAATACACTTTTCTATAATAAAATTAGTATCTCATCACAAGGCTGAAAACTTTTTCCCCCTTTATCTTCAGACTAGGGACTGCTCCACCTTCCAGGTGCCCAATTCTAAACACCTTGACAATTCCCATAAAAGGATGAGAAGGGCTACCCTTCATATTTGTTTCATATTTCTTTATATTTGTTTCCAGGTGAGGGGGTAGAACTTTCCAGAGAAAGACTAACACATATTTGAATCAAATATTCTGCCCCCTCTATATAGAAGGGAACACAGTCAACCTGCATGTGCAATGCAATAGTCTTCTCTCTAACTGCCTATTCCTATTTCAAGGACTGTCCTTTTCTTTTTTTTTCTTTTAGCTAGTTTAGCATTTAGAGTTAAATGGAGCATTCCTAATTTTTTTTGTTTGTTTGCCAGAGAACCAACTCTTGACCCCTTCTTTCCTGGCCCCAATAAAGGAAGATCAAGAAAAGTGGATCATATGCTCCCTGAACATAGATTTCTTTTTGGAGTGATGAGCAGTTTGGGGCATCCCATAAGGTGAGTAAACCAAGGATCATTGAAATAATCAATTTAATAGAATTAATCTTATGTTATATGAATTGCATCTCAATTCAATTTTGGAAATAAAAAAGATGTAGGTGTGGGTTTAAAATTTAAAACCAACATAAGTGGAAGTCAGAGTGATACCTTGTGAGAAAAGAAGAACCAGTAGATAATAACATGAAGAGACAAGAAATTAGAAACATGGAGTGTGGAACAGCTTATAGAAGCAAATAAAGGAGTCAAGTTATTCTCTCCTGGAACTTCCAAAAAGAATACCTTGATTTTAGTCCAATGATAACTTATTAACCTACAGAACTGGCTGCTATACGTGTATTTTTCTAAGCAAGAAAGCATAATTATTGGTCTCCTTTTTTGTGGAGAATTTCAAAAGTCCAGGTGAAGACAAGGTGAGGAAGGGACATGACTTGGTTGGTTGGCTCATGTATTTCACTAAGAGAGTTTCTATCTGCAAAACAAAATGAAAGGATCAAATAACAAACTAAGTTATTGTCCTAAGTTTTATGAGAGGAAAATTCTCAGCAATTATGAGAGAAAATTGCTCAGGCCCCTACTACAACTTCTTATATACAACTTCTTTTACAGGGTGAAGTGTATAGGAGAGAACACAAGGAGAAAGTGAGCAAAAAAGAAAAAAAGAAAAAAGCAGCAGGTTAATCTGCACCTCAACTTTTTGCCTAATCCCACAATGTCTAAACTAACTCTAAACATTTTTCTACAAAACTCTATTGAGGAAAAAAATGTTCTATAGAGAAAGAAAAAGGCATAATGGGTATAGAAAAATGTATAAATCTGGAAGTATGTTATTAAGTAGAGAATAGAAATAAAACAACACATAAAATCATGAAAAATAAGGTATATACATCTGAGATCAGAATGGTACTTCTTAGCCATGGGAACATTCTAGAAATTGATCATACATCAAGCTGGAAAGCAAAAAACCCTGTAGTATGTCTACTGTTTTTGGAAGGGAGACAGTGTTCTGTTGGTGAGAATTCAAATGAGAAAGTTTGAAAAAAAAAATGAACAGGTGTATTAAATAAAATAAAACTAAAGTCTTCCTCCTGGGGACAAAGCTCCTTAATAATTGAATTCATGGTGGACTCTTGTTGCAGGGGAAGTGAGAGAAACCTCAGAGGAAACCCAAATTAAATTGTTGCTGGAGTGAAAATACAGAAGAGCTAGACTGCCATCATGAGGTAGAAAGGTAAGAAGAAACAAATAGATAGCTGCTGGCGCAATTGAAGTTGGATTTGGAACTTAAAATAGTATTGAAATTCCCTTTTATTGTTCTATTTTTTTTCTCAATCGTTAGTTTATACTATTTATCTTCAAAGCAAGTCAAATGACTCAAGAAAGATCTGCATGAACCCTTTAAGGTTCTTTTTGTTCCTGTTTTCCTATGGTCTTTGTTATGTATCTTAAAAATTATTTTTAAAGACAGTGACA
>PVKC010019899.1:0-18851 GCA_004027635.1 Crocidura indochinensis
CACACACACACACACACACACACACACACACACTCTCTTATTCTACTTCACAACAGAAGCCACAAATACAAGCAAATAATCTAGATACATAAATGTGAAAATAGAGACAAATATGTATATGATTAAGTATATGGATACAACTATACTTACAAAGATATGTCTTTAATATACTGTATGTGTATACATATATGTATATACTATATATGTATATACTATATATACTATACAATATACTATGTATACTATACTATATAGTATGCATACTATATATACTACTGTATATACTATAAATATACTATACTATAATATCGTGAGCTAGAACTGAAACTAAATTAGTGTTACTATTACCAACAAACAGTTAAAGAATTGCAAAGTTAAGAAATTACCAGAAAGAAACTTTTCATATCAAATCCCAATCTTCAGGCATAACCAACATTTCCTCTGCTATTTTCAAATCTCTCTTGGTACTTGCCTTCTTTGGCTAACTCCCAATTCTTCCCTCTAGAAAATATTTATTTAAAAAAAAGATTACTGCTCAATACAAATAATTATAAAATATATTGGGGCTTTGAGATTAACAGGATGATAGAAGCTTGGGTTAGCCCTGGCACTCCATTTTCCAGAATGAAATAGGGATGTTTGTTTCTCAGCTTACCTTCCTAAGCCTATATTCCTTAAGGACCATTAATGATAATGCTCAGCATTCCGAAGTACACACACACACACACACACACACACACACACACACACACACACACACACACACACACTGAGGCCAATCCATAAATTGGGTGTCAGCAAAGCACTCACTGACTAGATTGGCCTAATGAAATCTTAACTACTTGACCTGCTTATTTGAAAGGCCTTTAGGAAAAAGAAAATCTATTAATCAATGTGTTTCTTCTGGCAACTTTGCAACAGGGAGCCTATGGTAGATTGGGTGCATGAGCTAATAAGCGACTTGAATTGAATAGTTGCATCAACTTAACTTAACTTTTAGGCTATTGATTTTCATTAAGAAGATTCAATATAACCTTCGCACCTGTACCTGAAAAAAAATGCTATTTTTTTCCCTTTAGAGACATGCTATATTTCATGACTGTCCCAGTGGACCATCTCCTTCTGGGGGCCCATCACAACACAGGAAAATTTGTGAAAATTTTGCTGATACTCAGGACTCTCTCACATTAAGAAAGCAGTACAGAATTACCAAACCAGACATTTCAAAGATAATTCCCAAAGGTTTGTTGTTGTTATTCTAAATTCATACCCAGGAAAATATATTTTTTTCTTTGCAACTTTTGTATATCCCCATCACTGAGGGGTATTTTAGTTGAGCTTTATTATTTTTTATTTATTCTGTCACTTCTTCAACAAATAATTATCGAGCATCTACTATATGGTGTCATCCTAAGTGCTAGGAATGCTAGGGTAAATAAAAATGACTTGTGAATCTTATATTCTAAGGATAGGGAGAAAGATGTCAACATAAAAGTTAATGTATAGTTGTCCTGCATCATTGCCTCAACTAAATGATAAATGTTAGAATGGGAACCAAGCATAACACAAGAATAATGATGGATCAATTCAGATACTTTGGTCAGAGAGCAAGAAAAGCCAATATTTATCGAGCACTGCTCTAACTACTTTACCTATATTTTCTTATTTAACCTCTTAACAATGCTATGAACTAGATCTGGGTATCATAGCAATCCATATTTTTTTAAGCAAAGCAAATAAAAATTTAAGGAATTATCCCCAAGTTAATAACCAGGAGATTTGAAATTTCATCCTGGGAGGGGAGAGAGAGAGAGAAGAGAGAGAGAGAGAGAGAGAGAGAGAGAGAGAGAGAGAGAGAGAGAGAGAACAGAATTAAGGTACTTGCTTTGAATTTTGAGCCTGGTAAGTCTACTCCAGAGACCATATTCAACCACCACACCTTCTTGATCCCTGGAGATAAACTGTGTATCTGTGTATATGGACCCTGAGAGGTGCAGTGAAGCCCCCACACACAAGGGCTAGGGGCAGAGCATTCAGGAAATTGGAACTGTGTGCCTGCTGTACATAAAGCAGCAGATATTCAAGAAGGCTAGTAAAGGTACACTCTGTTTAGGTTCAGTTTCAAAATACTTACTACAAAAAAAAAATTTTTAACATTAAAAAAAAATAACAATTATTAGTCCCAAACCCAAATTCTGAAAAATTCTATTTACAAAATATCAGAAATAGCCAGATTAAAACACTGAGAGTTCTATACACTAAATCTTATCAGTACAAACAAGGATACAATTTCACTCTGCAGAGTAAGCACTTGCACCATTTTATTTGCTTTGCATGAAAACTTCTAGACTGCAAAAGTCTCTCCTATCCATCCCTGTGGGCTGTTACTAGCACAGGGTATAGTACTTGGGGAGCGGATCCAGGAAGAAGACATGCCTGGTGAGTGACTCATCAACATTGTCTTGTACAGAGCACATGGTCAAGATGTTTTGAGAAGGAGAGAAAGGATGAAAAGGGAAGTGCTTTTTTTGTTTGTGTCTGGACAGAGGCAGACAAAAGTGTGAGCAGCAAGTCACAAACGAGAGTGGGTTCAGGTCTGCATCACTGGAAAATACAAGACACACTGCCCTTAAAGAACAGAAGGGTAGGATGAAACTAGAAAGATAGTGTCCCTCATTTCCCCTGTAGACTTCCCAGAAAGAATCCAAGTTCCCAGAGAAAGCCCTCGCTCGGCTGCCAGAAGGTCCAGTGGGAGAAGTCTCAGAAGTGTGAGGTTTCAGAACAGGAGGAAGGAAGGGTCGCGAAGGATGCCACATCTCTGTTGCTACTGCTCCGTATGCCAGGCTCTGAGCCTTCTCGGCTGATTCCCATTTGTCTTCCTCCTGTGGAATAGCTCAGATTCACTGTGCCATCTGTTGAGAAGCTCAGGCCCAGGACGTCATGGTTCAGCCTGCAGCCCTTCTGCTGCCCAAGGCAGGGAGGCGGCCACAGTGCAGGGGCTGGTGCCAGACTCGTGACTTCCCTGCCCACTCCAGGCTGAGTGATGGATTAGGGCCCTAGCCCAACCACCGCCTCTTATTTCTACATCTGGATTGGGGGCAAAGGTGCTATGTCTTTGGCCCCTCCACTCCCATTTGTCTGTACCTTTACAGACTCTTTCCAGCTCATGTTGTTAAAAACGACCTCCTGGCTTAGATCTGGGCTCCCTGGGACTTTGCTTGGCCATACTGTACATTAACTACTCCCTGTTCTGGCATTTTTGGAAAATGCCTTTGCCAGAGCTCTGGGGGTGCCTGCTGAACTCTGCAACTCTGCCAGAGGAATAGACTGTCACAAAATCACGAGTGTCATTCAGACATCAAAGGGCACAATGCTTCAAATACTTGGATGCTGTTTGGGAAGGTTTGGATTCCATTGATTTGTTCCCTTCCACCCAGCAGAGCCTCTGTATTTTCAGAGAAAAGCTCTCTCTCTGAACTAACATACAAAGGACACCCTGGCTCCTTCCGCACACAAGTTACAATGAGATCGACAGACCATGTATGGGCCCAGAATTTGCAATAGGACCCCCTCCTGCAGCCCAGACCAGAGTAGTGATTGGGAAAGTGCAGGATTGATGGACTGAAGCCTGTTCTGTCATTCAGTCAGCTACACATGCAGCTTTCCATGGGACTTCACTGTGCCCAGATCTTAGAACGACCCTGGGCAACATACCAAGCAGGCCTCATCATTACCAGTCTTGTCTGGCTGATGCGATTCAAGAACAACATGTCCAAGGTCACACAGGTTGCTATGTTTCTGGAAGTTACTTCCCAGTGTCCTTTCCTTAGATTTTCGCAATACATTCTGTTCTTGCATGTGATTACCAATGTTCACACCAATTCCACCTAAGGCGTTACTTAAGGGTGAACTTGATCACTTAATCACTTGCCTCTGGGAGGTGTGTGAGGGCCGAATGCCTGAATGCAGAGATATTTTAATTTAGTTACTAATTTATAATCCTGTGGGCATGGGCTGGCCCTGTTTGCCTTAAACTATCTATACAAGATCTGTGTGTGAGACAGGTTAAGTCACACAGTAATAACAGCAGTGTGCTTGGTAAGTGATACTTAGTGAGCTTAAATTCTTCCTGCTGCCTGAGAACTGAAATTTCACAAAGACTCTGCCAAGTCGGCAAAGCTGTTTTGGTCAGTTCACAGGGATCAACTGAAGTAAAAAGATAGGTGTGTTGGGTGAGTTTATAGCTAAAAAGAATTTGAGCACCTCACTGAAGATGTCATGCTCTTAACTACTCTTCTTGAGCATTTCAATCACAAATTAAATCAGAGTGACATCAGACAGAGAGGAAAATAGGAGCAGATATTTAGATAACAAAAGTAAACAAACAAAACAAAACAAGATAAGACCTTCAAGCACAGTTCTCCATGAGTAAACCAAACAAACATCTAAGACTCTTCTCTCTTCTTAGAGTCAGGCCCTGAAGAATTCTAGCCATTATCACTTAGATCAGAATATTAGGAAAGAAAGTCTATATTAAAACCTGGAAGACAAAAGGATTTCTTTCCTTTTTTAACCAATTGGTCAGTGTTCCTGAACTGATGACCTACACCCTCTCTGTTCGAGCTGTCACCTGCCTGTCACCCAGTGTGTTAGATGTTTTAAGGACAGACCTTGTCACACTGTGCAGTCAAAGGACACCTAACCTGTATGTGCAAGATCACTGCTCTGCCTGAGCAAAATAGCATGTGTTGTCTCAAAAGACTTCAAACCAGAAAAAGCAACCATGATGAACCAAGTTGTCCACTTCTGTAAGCAGAGGTAATTGTAAGATAGAATTGATAGTATTTGTTTAGTGGGGGGAAAATCTCTTTCTTCTTTGGCACCATGAACTCCCCCACAGACATAGTTAGCCTTGTGATACATAGCTGCCACTGAAAACACAAGTCTTGCCAGGAAGAGAATAAAAGGGCAACTACGTTGGCTCAACAGGAAACCCTTCTGGCAAAACAGACAAATAAATTAATCATTAACTTCATCCTAGATTGAATGGGACCTCCCTATCTTTGTACTTTCTACATTTTTGCTATAATATGTTCAAATATCCCCTCTTTGCTTTCTAATCAAGCAAGAAAGATATAGCTCTGTTTGATAGCATAAGAAATGTTGGAGAAAGCATTATTGAAAAGTTTGCAGGATGGTGTTCAGATCTTTGTAAAGTCTCTTCCTTACTTTCAGATCTGTTTCTCTTCATAGGAAAACAATTTAAAGACAGAAAAGCAGATATGGTTTGTGAGATTTTAAAAATCCATTCAGCTTCCTCTCCTAAATCTCCCAGGAGAAAAGAATGGCATTGAGATACTTAGCATGTATCAGGGGAAGAAGATAAAGTCTCTTTCAAAGCGGATAAAGAAAAAGGTACCAACCAAATCAAAAACATCTAAAATACAGACACAAAATAAACTTGTCTCCTCCATGAGGCCAGTAACAAAGAATAAAAATACTGATTCAAGAGATTTATCATTAAGAAAGGTGATTCAAGATCTGATTTGGATGATCTAAGTCTAAATGCTTCACTAGGCTATGGATAATATTTCCTATAATATAAGCCTAGGATGAGAAATACTAAAGAAGAGGGATCAAAAAAAATGTGTTTTATATTTTCTTCTTCCAAATACTTAAGTAATAAGTGTCCTAAGAAAAGGAAAGAAGTAAAACACACAATACAACATGTACTGAGTCCAAACAAATTTTTCTCCAAAGTATATGATTAGTAAAAAGAAGAGCTTGTGAAGGGAAAAAGAGATGCAGGGCAAGGGAACAGAAACAGAGGAAGACCATTAAAAGGAAGAGAAAATAAAGGGGGCAAAGAATAGAGTCTCATTGAACTCTATTTTTAATTCCATTGAACTCACACAACCTTGCATTGTAAGAGCAAAGGAATCTTAACACAGTGTCTTTTCTTTGCCATCACCACAATCTTTGTTTTAAACTAGGAACCAACATATTGTTTTCATTGAGGGGGATTAACAAAATTTGTTTCCAGGAAAATTTTAAAACTAGCCCCAAATTTAAGCATTCATCGGTTAGGTCTTAAAGATCAGTGATCTATTTCAAACTTTGATAGCAGCTCATGGTGTCATCTGCAGTTTTACATCTGTTTAACTTGGAAGTGAGGCTTCCATTGTGTTCATATTCTAGAAGTTCCTTATGAAATAACTTCAGTTTTATGGACAGGTCATTATAGGCATTTTATGAATTCATACACATAACATAAGTAGACAACTCTAAGATTTCCAGTTTTCAATCTGGCTTTTTTCTCAAATGCCAAAAAATATTCAAAACAGAAGAGGGAAATAAATGAGTAAGGGAGGGTGGAAGAGAGTAATGATTGAGCATGGTGTCTTTCGAAAGAAACATGGCAAAAAGTAGAAGAGACTGTTTTAGGCTATAAAGATTCTGGACAGATTCCCTTTACAGATCATTATAACATAAAATAGTATTGTCCTTTCATAGAGAATGGCGTGGTTTATTCTCTCCAATTGCTGACATGGTCATCAGGTTCCAGAAGGACCTGGTTTCACAGCTTCTTTGGCCAGTCAAGCAGATGCAGAGACGTAGTCATTCTTTGCTGCTTTCATAGAGACAAAGTAAGACTCAGTCTTTTTCAACAGACAGGAGGCTTGCCTTTCACTCACCGTGTCACCATTACTGCCCAACAATGGATTGATTTCTGCCCCACCACAGAGCCTGAGCCTGGTGTGGTGGGAATTCAAGGTCAGAGGTAAAAGCCAATATTTCTGGAGACACAGAAGAAGGGAGGGGGACTTTAATCTCAGAAACCCTGATTTAGAGGCGCAAGGAAAATGCTGCTGTAACAGTCTCCCAACCAACAACAGGATGACATAAACGCACCCATTTTCTAACCCAGTTACCCACCAGAACCCAAAGCATCTTGAAGCTCATGATGTATAAATTTAATTTCTCTTTTATGGCCGAACAATGTTTTCCATGATTTATAAATCATTTGGTGGGTGATTTCTTTGAGATCTTTGCCTCATTTATGCTCTTGACCTCTTGACCTCCTGATACATTTATTTATGCCAGAGATCTCTCTGCAGTGGTGCAGTTTAATGTCATTTGCCCGAGTCTGGGTGGCGGAGAAGCAAAGAAACAAAGACCTTTGCTTAAGGATGCTTGTGATGCAAAAATGTGTGTTTATAAAAGAAGGATAAACAAAGGAAAATGTGAACACTTAAAACATATTATTCCTGCACTATTGATTTATTGCAGGAGCCCTCTATTTATTGAATGCTTTATGGGTATCTGATTATATGGCAGTTGATGGGGCAATGAGAGAATCCTGTTCCTCACAGCAAAAATATTTGCTGTAAATGTCATGACATGCCTTGTCTATAATATGATTCTTTCCAGATGGTTATTTTTCAAGTTTCAGAAATGGAAAAATATGCCTTAAGACAAATATACATAAAAATGATGCCTTTCTCCTTTGTCTCTGTTTGAATTTCGATTATTAATACTCGGCTGTTTACCACGAAACCATGTGCTAAAATCTGGTCAGAATGACATCTGATTAATTGGGCAGGGCACTTCCTACATAGCTCTTTGCTGATAACCCAGCTGTCCAAGAACCATTTCATTATAAGAGATGCAGAGGCAGGCGACAGTCGCAAAACCACTGGGAAGCTGGGTCTGCTCTAACAGATTGGCACAATTTGTATCACTGGTGCTCAGACCCTACAGGGCTTGCAAAGCCCAGAGCCAAGGACACGCTCTGCCTCTCGGGACAGGCTATATTTCTCCACGCCATTTGCTTGTTATTGCAACCTCGGGAAGAAAACACCTCCTCCCACCATCTTCTAATCCATTTTCTGAATGCAGAATTAGTGCCTCTGTTTTTATTTATTTCCATATACACACAGACATTAATAGACATATTTTAGAGATTAAACATAGCAGTGTGTTATCTGTTATAGCTAAAGTTAACAATGCACTAAGGTAGAACAACTGCTTTTCCATATTACACTGAGTGTTTGGGCTCCCTGTCTGCTCTGCAGTAGCCAAATAGTGTCATTTGCACAGTTAAATTACAAGCATTAAACAACTTGTCTGGGCTTGGTGAGGAAGAAATAAGGGGCAGCAAATGATCACATGAAGGATGTGTGACTTTGTCTGAATTCACTCAAGGGTTTATGTTTCCAGTGACTGTGCAATGGGTCCCCCAAATCTGTGACTTCCTACACCTATTTTGGTTCTCTCATGCTTTACCACATGGAGCCTCTTCTAGAATAGGGCCGACTGCATCATTTTCTCAGTGCTCACAAATGGGGTTAATTGTGGGTGAAAGGAAGAAGCAAACAAAAGTAACAGAGAAGAGAGGGAAAAGGGTGAAAGGTGAAACAGAAACATCAGTAAGAATCAAGTTCAAGCATTCCAAACTGAAGGTCAAAGTCATAAGCAAAATGTTAAGCGCAGATGTTTCAGAGGTAATGGCTCTTTTCTTTTCCACGTGTTTCTTTGCTTTACAACTTGCCAGCATTCAGTAAAGGTTAGTTTTATGATGCGATGAGAAGAGAAGAAAAGCTAAAAAGATACTGCAACATGTAAAGTTCATGGGATGGAAGGTGAGGGGGTCAGGAAAAGTGATGGTAGCACTGGGCAAAGGAATGTGGGTGAGAGGATAGCACAGCTTGGATTTGGAGGCCAGTCACGAAAACAGACCCAAGGAAGCTTAAGTTTCTCCTCTTCCTCCTCCTCCTCCTCCTCCTCTTCCTACCCCTCCTCCTCCTCCTCCGACTATGACCCTGATTCAGAGCACAGGCTCTGGAGTCTGAGAAGTGGAAGGTGAAATCCCAATACTGTACCTGGAGTTTGAGATCTTGCACAAGCCACTCAACATCTCTGAGGAATCATGCACTGGCAAAGTTGGATGACTGGCCCTGGTCAGAGGGAATGTGATTTTTGTACCTTTACCAATTTCTGCAGGTGGAAATGCCCCTAATAGAGGCTAATTTCAAGCCAACAACCTGCTTAAAACTCAGATCGCAACATTTCCCTCAATAAAACTGACTCTCTCATGCCAGTACAAGGTGGGCTAGCAAACTAGTGCTGCTCTGAACCTCAGTTTCCACCCTCCCTGGTTGGGGCTCTCAATAACACCTATTCTTGGGTGTTACATGAGAGCTGAATGACAAAAGCAGCATGATGCTCAGCAGACACATTTTAGCTCGGAAATGTATGTAGAACACCACAGACACAGGGGTCTTTTCAGAGTCATCTAAGCTACCTCAGGGAAAAATACATAAGAAATTAGTAAATAATTGTTTTATGAGCAGAACAAAAGGGTAGAAGGCAACAGAGAGAAGAATTTTCACCCTTTATCCCTAGTCTTTCTTAATTTAGATCTTTGAACATGTCAGTGATATTCTAAAAATGTTTAACATTAAAATTATTTTTATCCAGCATAGTACAATGAAGGTAATTTTCATCTTTAAGGTTGGTTGCACTTGCCAACCAACACACGCCCCTGCAGAGATGCAAAACTACATAAAGAGACTCAGTATAAATTAAAACACAAGAAGAGCCCACCTGGGACTTGGGAGTAGGGAATCAATTAGTAGGTTTTTTGAAAGAGATGATGGAAGATGACACTCTCCAGCCTTTATACTGGACATGAATGGACTGAGTTGCCAGCAGATGTTAACCCTTCACTGTAGGGAGATGTATTTGTAGACCAAGTTATAATACTAGCATCACTCACTGAAGAGCTATACTGCATCTACAAAAACTCAAACAATGGCAGTGCTTTTTAAATTCCTCAGTTTCTTCAGTTACTATTTACAAATGTATTGGCCTTCCCTATTCTTCAAGCCTGGACCAGCCTGCCTGCTGGGGGGTAGTCACAGCTTACCTATTGTATCTAGTAGAACTGGCACACAAGTGATAAATGGAAGGGAGAGGCAGCAATGTTCTACACTGCAACCCATCTCCTACTCTGGAGGGCTCTGGATATCTCTAGATTCTGCCTGGCTCCATACAACTGCCTTTGGAGGAATTGGTAAAACACACACACACACACACACACACACACACACACACACACACACACACACACCTCTCTAGTTTGAATACCCAAATGAAAGTTAATCTTTTCTTTTGTTCTCCAGCAGTATTGATAATGGCTTCTCTAAGTCTTTAGAATAATTTATATACAGTTCAGGATGAAACAGAAGGAAGCTACAACAGAGAAAACTTCAACTTCATTGGAAGGTGGAAGTCTTTCTATTGATTCATTCTGGGCTAATTGTGGAGTTGCTTTTTGAGCTGGATGAAAGTGACAATGGAGCCATTTTCTTCCTTAGCATCCAGTACAAGACACATCTCCCAAGGAGAAGGCAAAGTCTCCCGTGATCTAGAATCTCTACTCCCCATGGAGCCACATTTGACCAGATGCCAAGAATAAACCTTAACTTCATCCACAAGCAGTGGCCCTACTCTCTGGCGCCAGTGGAAACTTGATATAAGAAAATAATAACCAGAATCAGAGTAATTCCAAAAATTTATTTTCACAGATCTTAAAAAGAAAACTGTAGATCAAGTTCTGTCCCAATCAGGCCCCAGAGCAGTCTTCTCTTGACATGAAATGAAGACTCTATCTGCTGATCTATGTAATCGCTTTTCTATGAGTTCACATAGCAACTATGGGAAGAGCTTAGCATGCACTCAACTCATGGGACTAAAGAACCTTTGGGCATGTAGACTCAGACACCACTAAGAAAAATGTCTCAACACCCTGAGCATTTGTTGCCCCATCAAAAGGTTCTGTATCTATGATTTCATAAGGTTCCTAAATAACATCCAAAGGCTTATTTTATATACAACAGAGACAAATCAATGATTTTCCAAAAACAAAGGAGTAGTTGGACCTAGAGACCTGACGAAATTCAACTTTCTCATGAGAAATAAACATTTTTTCTCACTTTAAATGACAATAGTTTTTATTTTGTTTTCAGCTTCTACTCTCAAACACTTCCAAGTCATTATGCCTGGTCATCCTATTTCCCTCGTTTGTTTTACCTGGCTGTGATCATATTGTATATCAAGCACTTATCTTAACTGTTCTTTAATAAATATAAAACTTCTATATATTCATGTCTCCTCTGTGGTATTTAGAATTAGAAAGATAATAAGTGTTAGTCTGGTAAATATGGTGGCAGAAAATCAAAAGAAAACCTACTCCAGTGCAACCTTAGGCAAAATTTGAATGTCATTTTTTTAGAGCTAGTTTACTTCCCTCTGAGACCTTCCTGTGATTGGAAACTTTGTGGCAGCACTTGGCACAATGTCTCGAACAAAGTATTCCCTCAGTAAGTCTATAGGATAAATGAACAATTAAATAAAGTGAAAGAATCCCTTCCTTCTCAACAGCCATTGTGATCTGCCTTCCATCTTCATATCTTCATCTTCATCTTCATATCTAGGTGACTTCAAGTTTCCCCAATTTTGTGTCCTTTGCAATTTTAAGCTATTGTGCAATAAAAACTAAATTTACAAATTTTTCCTCTTGGGAAATGTATTGGATGCTTAAGAGGTCCTTTTCCGAAATAGACTATTTGGAAAACCAGGAACATTCTCGACCAAGGAAATAGGGTCAGAAATACATTACAGTCACAGTTGCTCTGCATCTGGGCTTTGTATTTTCTGATCTTCACACTACTTTTCATACATGGGTATTTATAGAGTTCCCTGGTTTCTTAGGAGTCATGTTCTCTAAAAAATTATCAAGAGAAGCATAAAAGCCCTTGCAAAATTCAAATATATCAAATCATAGTCATAAAAATGCAGTAGATAGATACATCAACTTTGGAACCAAAGGACCTTGGCTCAATTTTCTAGGAGATAAATCTTGCTCTTCTCTATAAAAACAGAAAACAATGGACAATGTGGGCAAGTGCAAAGATTTCCAGGAAGACACTAAGAACCCAAGACTTCCTAACTTTCACTATTATATTTTTGAATACTCAGAAATCTAAGTTAAAGCCACAGAGAAAGGGAGAAATATTAGAGTAGGTAGTAGAGCTTGTCTTGCACATAGCCAACCTGTGTTCAATCCTGGCATTCTTTATGGTCCCCCAAGCACTACAAGGAATAATTCCTTAGTGCAGAGCCAAGAGTAATCCCTGAGCATCTTTGGGTGTGATCCAAACAAAACCAAAGAAAAAAATCTAGTAAGTGAATATGAGGCAAGAGCCTCAGATACTGGAGTAAAATAATGAATAATTTATTAGCAATAGAGAGACAGCCTTTGCTAAGATCGAACTATGCAATAACTCATATCAGGTATATCAAATACTACTTGCTGAGCCATTCTTCCTTCTAATGCCCATGACAGGCATTACTAGTCAAACATAGATTGACCAAGTCTTCTCAAAGCTAAGTCAACCAATCAGTACTGCTATCAGAGAGGAAATCTATTGTTAATTCATATTTACTTCGCTTCCTTCTTTTTTGTTAGCTCAGACAAAAAAGCTCTTCAATCACCAGACTACATAAAAACACTTTAAAATATGGCATTAAACTATAAACTATTATGTTGCTACCTTCCATTTAACTTAGGTTATAGGTTTTCTCCCTACACTGGACATTTGTTCTTTGTACTGCAGCAGCTTATTTATGCTGTTTCAAACCCTGAAGCTGAAGAAAATTTATCTTACCCAAACTTAATACTTTTTTTTCCCTTCCTATTATATCTTCTCTAGATATTCATTTTGTTACTAATTTCCCAAATGTTTTTAGAAAACATTTCTCAACACTCTTGGAAAATGATTGCACTCTTTATGATATTTTATTAGAATATTCACTGTCGCAAAACAGGGGACAAGTGAAATTAAATGTCAATTTATTCTTCAACAACAGCAAAGTAACTTAAATCACAAACAGAGATATGTATTAAGGGACTTTTTTTCCTTTTTACTAATATAACTCATTTGAAGTCACCAGTTGAGGCATTTTCTTCAAGTTATAAAAGAGCCATTTAAGCTAAGCTTGTATTTTCTTTTACAATTTTATGCCAAATAAGTATATAGTCCTAAGGCAAGGTGGCAAAAGACAAGATGATAAACACTGTGTCCAGAATTCTTTTTAAGAATCTCCATCTTACCTCTGGATTTGACCATGCTGAGGCATGTGGAGGTATATCACAGCTGTGTTTACACAAGGAAAGTGACCTCGGAGTTACGTATCCCCCAGTGAAACCAATCCAACAAGACTAATTGGGACCCCTAACTTATCTTTCCTCACTAATATTTATTTTGGGGGAGCCTAAACACTCCTGAAAACTGCTGTAATTATATTATCCCTGTAAACACATCCTAGAAGCGACCTGTTTCAATGAAGCCTTGAGACTAATCAGTTTTATTCATATCAGCAGTAGGTATTATGAGAGGATCTGGACTAACCAAATCTGGAGTGAAAATTCTTCAATTCATGTGACTGAGTATACCAAATGCACAAAGTGACTCAGAGAAGGTTCTCAGGAGTGACAGAGACCAGAGTTGAAATGCTGTGGGAAGGTGAATGTCTGCTCTGTCATATTAATCCTCAGTTCCTTCTCTGGAGGATTCAGATGTAAGACTCCCTGTTGTAAAAAATCAAATGATATAACACAGTGATCATTTAGTGCATGAATGGGCTCAGTAAATAAAAGGAAGAAATAGCACTACTTTTCTTCTGACCACTGTTTTCTTGTAGTGGATAAGAGAACACATACACACAAAGTTCAAACTAGTTTTAGGTTTCTTCTTCATAGGAAAGTTTCATCCTTCCTCAAATCACTGTGCCTTTATTTTTTAAGGTTTATTTTGGGGAGCACACCCACCAGTGCTCAGGGTTCAGTGCTCAGAAACTACTTCTGGTGTTCAGGAAACCATATGGGATATCAGTGATTGAATTGTGCTTGGCCACATGCAAGGCAAATGCTATGCTCACTATACTATTGTTCCAGAGTTTAAAAAAGTTTCATTGATTGAGATTCTGTGATTTACAATCCATTATAAGATTTTCTTGGACATAATTCTAACATCGCACCCATAACTGGTATACCCATCTCTGTCCTCCAACAAAACTCAGTATCTCTTCCTTTCAACCATCCCCACCACCAACTCAGTTGAAATAGAGCTAGAACTGTCCATTGGTAACCGACAGAGTTCAACACTTGGGACAGTGTGACTGAGAGTGTTCTAGGGTTTTTATCGTCTTCTTGTAACAAAAGAAAAAATGTCAAATGCTTCAACATTTTCAGGTAATTCTTTCATGTATGCTGTCTCCTGCATTAACTTATAACTGAACCATGGAACATGCATTCTGAATAGAAAACCATTTAGTCCTCTTGGAAGAAGAAATAAACTGCCTTTAATGAATGTAATTCTGTGCTTTAACAAACCTCTGTAATAGGTAAACAAATTGTGCCATCTCTCCCTTCTGTGCCTTGTACAAAACTAAAGAGGACTGTGCTGTCCCCAGCTGAAAATCATGACTGTTTAGCTGGTAAAAAGGGGGAAAGACATAGAAAGTCATGACAAGGATATTCATTGAAGGACCACCCTGCTAATTAAGAAACCCCTCATGGTTTCTTATGAGCCAGGTGCAGATTTCCAACTTCATAAATCAACCTGACATTTTGCTCTTATATCTGACATGCCCTCAGATTCTACCAAAGCCTTCAAATTCCAATAAAAGAAACAAACATTGTGGATGCACACAGTTCTACTCCAGGACCAGGCTAATGAAGCAACCAGAACCTGGAACATTACTGTTTAAAGAAAAATGTTTTGTGAGAAATATACTAGCAACTAAAGTCTTCACCCAGAAATAACACATGTTCCTTCCACTCATATTTCACCAGTAAAAACAAACCACATGATCACACAAGCACCATGGAAGCGGAAAAGTCATCCAATTGACCAGAAACAGAAATATTTGATGAATGACAATAGTAACAATCAAGGCTAGATTTGGACAAATTTAAAGCTTTCCCTAAATTGATTTTTTCGGTACCTTTACTTGTTTCTTGCTTCTATTTCTCTTGTATTTTTCAACCTTCTAACCTAAATATGATGTTTAGTTACTGATTTTTTTCTTTTTGTGGAGAGGGTATCTGGCAATACTTGAGAGTTGCTCCCAGTGGTTCTTGGGGGACCATAGGTACTGGGATTTAACTGGGCTTCATGTATTCAAACCATAAACTCAGTCTGTTGTGTTGTCTCTCCAGCCTTTCTTCTTTTTTATTAGAAACAAATAGGACTTTGAATTTGCCTCTAGCAATGCCTTTCTAGAGCCCATAAATTTTAATATGCAGTGTATTTACTAGTATTTAGACCCAATAATGTCCATTATAATATAGTTTTCAATATGTGAGTTACTTAGAATTATGTTTTCTTAGTTTATATGTAAAAAGTATTTGGAAGATTTCCATATTGTTATTGCTTAAAATGGTAAGAGAATAAGGTCTCCATGAATCAGTATACATATGACATTGATTCTTTTCTTTTTGAAGTTGATGCTTTTAAATATGTTGGACTTGCTTTATAGCCTAGTAAAAAGTCAATTTTCATAAATGTTATATGTGTTCATGAAAATGAGTATCTTCTTTTTGTTAGCTGACATATGTGATTATTTAGTTCAATGTTATTCATTGTGTTATTGAAATATCCTCTACTGTTACTCATATATATGTATTTATATATATATCCATTGCTATATCCATTTTAAGAGAAACAATGTTATGGGTCAAAAAAAGGTATGAAAACTCTTCCTTATAATGTTCATTTTTGTGTCTTGTAATTCTTTCAGTTTTTACTTTTAAAAACTGTATTACAAAGTCATATGACTTTAAGAATAGTATCTTTGCTGGGGCTGGAGAGACAGTGCAACAGATAACATGCTTGCTTTGCATGCAGCTGGCCCAGCTTCTATCTCCAGTATTCTCTCCCACCTTAAATGGAACTTTTTATCTAAAAACAGATATTTTGTCTGATCTCTATACTGTTTTTATTTTTTTTTTTATTTGGGGGCCACACTCAACAATGCTCAGGTGTAAAATAAATCCACACATCATATTTCCAACCTCAGGTGAGCTGGGTCTGAAGCACGGTAGCTGCGAAGAATTTATAAAGCAATTACATTTTTTTTTTTAAAAAAAAATTTGGGGCCGGGCGGTGGCGCTGGAGGTAAGATGCCTGCCTTGCCTGCGCTAGCCAACCACGGTTCGATCCCCCGGTTCCCCATATGGTCCCCCAAGCCAGGAGTGACTTCTGAGCACATAGCCAGTAGTGACCCCTGAGCGTCACCGGGTGTGACCCCCCAAAAAAAAAACAAAAAAAATAAAAAAAATTTATGAAATTACCAAAAATATTTGTGACTGAAACCCAACTACAGTCATTTTTGTAATCGTGGTGTTTAAAGAAAAAGAAAGGAATGAAAAATAAATAAATAAACAAACAAACAAACTAAGTCAGTCATAGGGAGACAATATTGGAGTCAGGTGGCTTTTTGCCTGGTGGTCTCCCTGGGCCTGCCAAACTGAAACCTCTCTTTATTTACCTGTTCAAATCCCCACCAAGCAGGGGAGGGTGAAGTGAGGAACAAAAGTACCTATAGACCAATCTCCTTGTACATGTGAAAGGTGAAAAGGAAAGAGGAAGCTGGGGAATGTCTTTGCTTTGGATACAAGCAGGGTGTTCCAGCACTCAGGAATAAAAAATAAATTTCTACTTCAACCACTAAAATTCTGTGTTCTTGGGTGAGTGGGGAGCCATAAGCAGCAGTGTTCAAGGCTTACTCTAACTCTGAGCTCTGGAATTATTCCTGGTGGATTATAGGGACCATGTGGGACATTGGAGATCTGGGTGCAAAGCTTCAGCTTCTAGAGGAACCCACCTCATAGTAAGCTAGCTATTTATTCCCTGCATATTTTGTTTCTTCATTTGTCCCTAAATCAGTTCTGATTGGTCATCAGAAAATTTTCCCCTTAATGTTTATGCTGTGGCCTGCTGTTAACACTATGAAGTTTTAAGATTGGCTATCCCTTTTATGACGGAGATTACAATCAAGTTCGAAGCATAATTCTCTCCTGTGGAATATTAGCACAAAAGCAGCTATATGAAAAACATATATGTACATAAAATACATGCAATACTGACATAGAGCGTGTTTTTATAGATGATGCTCCTGAAAGGGTAATTTTCTCCCAAAATTCAAACATAGAGGAAGAAAGGAGTTTAGCCTTACAATTCTGTCTGCAAAATCATGCCACGCACCATATCTTCAACCTCAGGTGAACAAATCCAAATCAGGGTTGCGCATGAAATAATCCAAACCAGGTTGAGGGTGAAACATATGTAGTCTGGCTATCTTCTACCTAGTATCTCCACCAAGCTGCCTGCTAGAACTGCCAGGACCACCTGTATAACATTCTCTGTTTTGGGTGAAACCAAGTTGTAAACAAATAGATACAAAGAAACCACAGATGACCTTTTTGTGGGGTAAAATACGGTATAACCTAACAATTGCCCCTTTTTTGTTCAAAATATTGAGAGGGGTACTTAAATCATGTTCTACTGTTCTTTGCAAGAGGCAGGAAACCCAGATTAGAATTTACAATGGTAAGTAAATGATAAGTAATGGTAAAATATGTTATTTTGCATAGGCACAGTAAAAGTTGGCTGTAATAGCATCAAAGTTTCACCTGTATACATCATTCTCAAAACAATCAGTATTTTCCATATCTTTGTCTTATACAGTTTACAATCCTTTTTCATAGACTTCTCTAAATATAAACATATATGAACATATAAACATTAGACCCTTTCTGCAGGTACATTTAATTCAAAAATATTTTTAAATTCTTACAACACACACTGTATACAAGTCCAGAACATCCAAGTTTCTATCCATAAACTTTTCTAAATACAATCACAAGAACATTTCTGCAAATATATATATATATAAACATATATATATACAATTTGAAAACAAGTTTGCTAAAACCTCATAATGAGCACTATTAATGAGTCTATAGAATCTAAGTTTCTTTTCCATCTACTTCTATGGACTTCTTTGTCTATGGGCAAAGAGATTAGGACATTTTTGCAGACATAATTGAAAATAAATTGTTAAATAATATAGCATTAGAAAATATTCACTAGGATAGCTGAGAACTTTAAATACTCTAATATTATGTATTTCCCCAGAATTGTGAAAACTAATATTAAAGCACTAAAGTTGGATACAAAATTTTATCTTTGCAGTGGGGCATAAAACAAAACAATAAGATCCATGCAGATAAAGCATAATTTAATCAGAAATATAGTGACCGATGCAAAGCAGGTCAAGAGATTAGCCTAGAAGAAATTTAATTTTTTGGAGGGAACCCAGGTGCAGAAGTTCTGAAAGCAGCTTCTCCTCAGCTGGTCTTGGACCCTTCATCTTCTCCATCTTCACCTTCTGTGTTATGCTTCTGGGGTTTCCTAGATAAGCTGCTGCAGGTTGGGGGACCATGTTCCTAGCGAAATGTGCCTCCAGTCGAAGAAAGATGGTAGGCGTTGGCATCTGGGAAGCTGCTCAGAGTCTTCAACTCTTCTCCCTTCACTGCCTGCTTCTGAATTACCTGAGGGGTCCTCTGCCACCACAGGTGGTGGGCCAGCTGAGTGAGGCTGGGGGATGAATTGACAACCTACGCCAATTGGGAGCTTATCTGCTACCTTTCACTGGCATTCCACCACGTCTGATACATTAGCATCTTCTTTTTTTTTTTTTTTTTTTTTTTTGTTTTTTGG
>PVKC010019900.1:0-18867 GCA_004027635.1 Crocidura indochinensis
TTGAAGCAAAGAGATAAACATCATCTTCCAAATACTGAAAGTGGGCAGTGGAGTAGGGGTCAGGACATCCTTGTAGCAGTTTTCAGGGTAATACCATGTGGCTCTAAAGAGGGTGTTCTACCACATACTTGAGCTAATTAAGGCAGGAGGGCCAGGGAGGTTTGGCTACATTCCAGAGCGGGGAGAGGTATTAGGCAGCTAGGCAGTGTCCTCCTCACCTTGGGCTGAAGGTTGTATACTGCTTTTGAGGCCACCTGTTTCCTGCTGGTCTGAAGGCTTTGATGTGAAACTGCACGTATGCTCTATTGCAGAGCATGGGAGATGGCAGAAAGGCAGAAAAGATGGCTCCTGTCAGGCTAAGGTAGCCAACAAAATGTCTTCCTAGTGGTCACACCAATTTGCACTTGTATGATCAACACATAAATCTTCCCTTTACTTCATTAATACTTGTGGCTCTTTGTCTTTTTAAAATAGCTCTACTAAAAAGTTTGAGATGATACCCCATAATAGTTTTTATTTTATTTTTCTGATGATGAGCTCTGTCTAATCTTAGCCATTTGTCTGTGTTAGCAATAAAGAAAAGAGGCAAAGAGTCAGGAAGTACAGTTGTTATTCAGAAACCAGAAAAATAAGAGAAACAAATTCATCCCTAAAGTTGTCAAAAAAACCCCCCCAAAACCTTAGTAATGCTTATTAATTGATTTCAACCCCAGTGAAAGTCACACAGAGACAAAGTCACATAGAGACAAAGAAAACTGTCAGATTGGGTTGCTTTAAGTCAGAAAGTTAATGGCAATTTGTTATCACAGCAATGAAAAATTAATATAGAAATATATGATAATGTGATAATTAAAAATCTCTTACAAGATGTCTTGATTTGACTCACAGAGTTCTGTTGAGTGCATTAAACAACAGCTCCTTGTGGTTCTTTGTGGAATCTGTAAGCAGGCATTTCCCAATCACTATTGTGGCTGAGACAAAGGAAATTAATAGCTGTATCAGAATAAGAAGAAAATAGAATCTTCATTCTTTGTTGTGAAACTTAAACATACTATACTAAGTTTCATAGAAGATGTTGTCTCAGACTGTGTGTATTTCATGTTCATTGCTGAAAATTAAAGTGTAGTAACCATTTTACATAATATTTCTATCACAATCTGTATTATTTGTACTGTTTTGATGTAAAATAATGGGGTGAAAAGATAAGAGACATCACAGTAAAATTTAAATTACTATTAGAAGATGAACAGAAGCTCCACTATGACATTAAGTAGTGAATTTTACTTATTCTGAAGATGGAGGTTTCATATGATAAACCCAGATCATTTTCTTTTCTTTTTCATTTTTTTAGTCTTTAGTATTGAGACACAGTAAAGACATAATACAAGGTTTTATAACAATAGGATTAGTAGTTTAACTATGAAACAAAGATAAAAATATATATACATATATACATTTCAAAATGTATTTGAGCATATTAGCAAACTGATTATAACTGACTATCACAGCAGCAGTTTAATTGATTTTTGCTTGAATTTACAGAAAGCAAAGCCCTATATTATGGAAAACTTTTTAGATCAATCTTATGAAAATAAATATTACCAACTATTTTAATGCAATTTTATAAGTTTAAAAGCTATGTACATATGTATATGTATGCCAAAGAGACAATCCATAGACTTAGAAAAGATATTTTCACATTTTATATTTGGCAAAAGATTAATAGTACAGTCTATAAAGAATTAGCACAACTTAACAATAAAAACCAATACAGTTTATTTATTTATTTATCTATTTATTTATTTATTTAAGGAAAAGGCATCCCATAGTTGGTATAGATGCTCATAATACATTTGTTTCCAGATAAGTGAAAGAAAAGCTATTGAAAAAAATAGAAATAAAAAATAAAATGGAAGAGGAGAAAAATAATGAAAATAAAAAGTACATTAATTAGCAAGCACATTTGTGAAAATTATCTCTAATGAAGTCACTAATACAATGGCAGAAGTTTGTTAGCTGTCCATTCTGTTAAATTGGGTTGTTTGGTTAGGGATGACAGCATCAAATAATTGAATTTGTCCAGAAATTCAAAGCATTATTAATGATACTATGGTTTTTAGAGTCATATACTCAACTGTCATACCTTAAGGAAGTAGGAAGATACAGAGGGAGAGTGCCCACACTTGTTTCAAAAAAGTCCTCGTGATATTATTCCAAATAATGGAATACTTGGACTTTTGTGAGATTGATTTCTGCAGCAAATCATAAGGAGTGGTGAAGCAGGGCCATAGACAAAGCAGTGATTATGGGTGATGGATAGAGCAGGTGTGTCTTTGGCAGAGCAGGGGCTTAGCCCACCCTCTCCTCCAGAGATTGCCAGCTTTCAACTGTGTGGCTGGTTTACCCATAATTTTTTGCGACTTGATTTACATCTCTTTGAGAAAAGTGTGCCAACCCCCCCCAAAAAAAAAGTGAGTCTATGGAGATGGCCTGGTGTGAGCATGGTGACTGCCAACAGCACAGTTTTTTTTTTTTAATGATCAAAGAATGTATGTAAGCACTTCTCCAAACAGGACATACAGATTACTGATAAATATTGAAAATATGTTCATCACTCATTACCAAAAATGCAAATTAAGACCACAATGAGATATCATTTTATACCTGAGAATGCATGAGGAATGACGAACTCTACATGCACTAATGGTAGGACTCTAAATTTTTATAACAACTAAAAAAGCATTTAATTAACTTATTAAAAAGATCTGGAGCTTCCTAAAAAAGTTATAATTCGAAACCACATGATTCAACATCCCACTTTTCATATATATCTATTCAAAGAACATAAAAATAACAGCACACAATTATATTCATTCCAACATTTATTATACTATTATTTACCATAACTGATATACAAGAGTCAAGAATAATAGATAAGAAAGATATGATACATGAATACAATGGATTACAATTCAAATGTAAAAGGTTGAAGTTTTGCCATATACGCAGAATAGAAGGAATGAAAACAACTAAAGGTAAGTAAAATAAGTCAGAGGAAAAATACAAGTCTTAGACAACCATGAGATATGTAGTATAAGATTATAAAATTGATAGATGAAGTGAAATTAAAAGACAATCCAGTGTACACTGTTAATAGAACTAAAATTACCAAAGAAGAAGGGAATTGAAAGAAAGACTTAATAAAGGGTAGTATTAAGAATGTTAAACTTTGACCTGGAGAGATAGTATTTAGAATAAAAAAGATTCAACCTTGCAAGTGGTTAACAAGTACCCCATACAGGTTATTTTGTTGTCCTATACAGTTCCAAGTGCACACAAGAATTATCCTTGGCATAGAGGCCTGACCACAGCTGTATTATATCTTCAGCCCCCTTGTATAGTAGTTTTATGCTTAGCTTTTTGAGGGCCTGCCAAATTTTCTCATGGTC
Source organism: Crocidura indochinensis (assembly GCA_004027635.1). Lineage (NCBI taxonomy): Eukaryota > Metazoa > Chordata > Mammalia > Eulipotyphla > Soricidae > Crocidura > Crocidura indochinensis. The sequence goes on from PVKC010019900.1 coordinate 3,450, forward strand.
ACTGCTTCATTTCATATTCCCAAATACTATGGAAAAGGGCTCCTTTTTGTCTCTTTTTCTTTCTTTCTTTCTTTCTTCTTTCTTTCTTTCTTTCTTTCTTTCTTTCTTTCTTTCTTTCTTTCTTTCTTTCTTTCTTTCTTTCTTTCTTTCTTTCTTTCTTTCTTTCTTTCTTTCTTTCTTTCTTTCTTTCTTTCTTTCTTTCTTTCTTTCTTTCTTTCTTTCTTTCTTTCTTTCTTTCTTTCTAAGCAAGTAAGATATATGATCAAAGAAAACCACAGGTCAACTCATGCCTTTCTTATAAAAATGATCAGGGAAAGAGAGATAGCATAACAGGTGAAATATCTGCCTTGTCTGCTGAACACCAGGATTTTATTTCTGGTATTTCAGGTGGTCTCATGAGTCAGACAGGAGTGATCCCTGAGCACTGAGCTAGGAGTAAGCCCAATGTACAGTAGGTTGGAACCCCAAAACAGACACAAACAAGTAAAAAGAAAGTGCAGTGTCATTTTAAAGAAGATTGGAACAGGGGAAAAAAGCAGATGGAGGACTATTGTGAAAATAAGTAAATGTGTAGAGTATATGAGAGAGAAAAAAGGAAAAATACATAGGTTCTAAAGGAGAATAAGTGTTGGTGATGGGGATCCAGGAGTATGTTCTGAGAAGAAATGCTAAGAGCAAAAGCAGCAGTATTCTATAACTTTTAAGTAGTTATGTCTAAGACTTGAAGACTCCTTTTATGAAGAGTGTGCTTGGATGTCTTATACAGCAAATAAAGAAAGGTAGTCATGTCCCCTCAGTCCTGTGCTTTTAATCATTAGCAGAGGAGTAAAAAACGATGAAAGAGGATAACTTCTACACTGTTGAAGATAGAAAATCAAATTTTTCAACCTATATTCAGTTGAATGATAGAAAAGATCCAATCATAACATCATGGCAAGGCAGTTTAAGTGTTTCCAGTAATTGATTGTCATACACTAGTGCCTGGAGTGTTTGGCCCAATATTTCTGGAGCCATAGTCTGGTTTCATTTTCAACCAAGTGATACAAGAAGACAGGTGGAGAACTGGTTTTTTTAAACAACAAGCAGCATGTTGTATTTGCTAGACTCATATACCAGGGCACCATATTGTTGACATCATGACAAGAAAAAGTTTGTATAGATTAATACAAAAGGCAATATTTAGAAAGGGCAGGTTGGAGGCTTAAGGATGGTTGATCAATAAATTTCCTAGTAAGCATACCTCCAATGGATCAATGACTAAAGTCTGGATCATCTATGTCCTAGAATATCATGTAGTGATCGAAAATTATCTTGTAGAGACTGGAAATATAGCACTATAAGTGAAGCCTGCTTGTGCCCGACCAAGTTGAATCCCCTTAAGTCTTGCCAGGAATCATTCCTGAGCACAGAGCAAGGAATCAATCCTGAACACATTTGGGTGTAGTAAAAAAAAAATGCTATTTTGTACAAATATTAAAAAGCAAAATGAGTAAGTATCTAGTTATAGAATCTCAATTTGTCGTCTTGGTCTGTCTAGGTTTATATACGTGGAATATGACAAAGAAATTCTTTTTTTTTTTTTTTTTTTGGTTTTTGGGTCACACCCGGCAGCGCTCAGAAATTGCTCCTGGCAGGCACCGGGGACCATATGGGGCACCGGGATTCGAACCGATGACCTTTTGCATGAAAGGCAAACACCTTACCTCCATCCTATCTCCCGGGCCCTGACAAAGAAATTCTTAATATTGATTTTAAGGTAGTAATATAATGGGTTAGTTCTATTGACTCCTTAGGTTTATGGGAATTTTATGATTTTTTACAAAAATGTATATACTTAGCCAGAAAATCTTGGACAATGCCAGATATTGGCCATTTCACAATTTTATTCTTTTTTTTTTCTTTTTTTTTGGGTCTCACCCGGCAGTGCTCAGGGGTTACTCCTGGCACCATGCTCAGAAATTGCTCCTGGCAGGCACGGGGGACCACATGGGGCACCGGGATTCGAACAGATGACCTTTTGCATGAAAGGCAAACGTCTTACCTCCATGCTATCTCCCGGGCCCCACAATTTTATTCTTAAATGGAACTGCTCTCCTGAAGATGTACAAGTATTATATCACTTGGGCTGGTCTCTACACATTCTGAAGATTAGTATGACAGACTTGATCTCCTTTGAATAAAATTTCTCTAAGTTATTCCTAGAGAATAACATGCAAATTTATTTACCAACAATATGCAAATTTACCAGTCAGTCAAAGCTGGTAGGGAGGGTAGACTCAAAGATGCTTCAGCAGTGACGAATTTTATTATTTAGTCTCATCAGAGGGGAGTGTTGCCAGTTCCTAATGCCAGTCTGCCTTTTGTGTTCCGTGCCTATTTTTTTTTTTTAAGCTTGAGGATTATCAGGCCTGATTTCCATGCCAGAGCGTTTGACATAGTATGGCCACCCAAATCAGAGCTGTGGAAGTATTACTAGTTTTTAAAAACTTGAAGGTGCAGTAACTTGGTTCATCAAAACCATGCAAGTCAAACGTTTGTTTTGGTGGACATTTCACTTGAACAAAAATAAAAATATAATTTTGAAAAGAAATTTAGCTTAGGCCAAAGAATTCTTTCTTATGGACAATTTAATTGTTCAGAAAGAAAGCAAGCAAACCTTGACTGTCTTGAATGTACAACAAAGACCTTTGCTGAGAGTTAACTTCAGCAGAGGCTATTTTTTCACTTGTCTTGTTAATTTAATGTCTAAATAGTCTTTTTCCACAGTGACACTGTGCACACTTGGCTCTCAGAATCTCCAGGCACTGTGGAGACTTACAAGACCAAATGATGGAATATTACCCATGCTATCAGTATGAACAATGCTAAGAACTGACACTGCAGCTTTTCAGTTCAGTTTGTACTTTCAGATATGATAAACTTAAAATAGGAATAAATTGTAATCAACTTTAAATGTTATTTTATTGCAGGGTTTAGTGTGAAACGTGAAAACAATTCAAATTAGTTTTTGAAACTATTTCTGAAATGTTACTTAAAAAAGAGTTGACTGTTCTCTTAATCTATTAATTAATTAATTAATTTTTAATTAATTTTTCTTATTTAAAAATTTCTTTAAATTCCACAAATGACACAATTATTCATAATGCATTTATTCAATGTTCTAACATCAGTTTCATTACCAGTGCATGTTCCCTCCACCATTGTCCCACTTTCTCCTAAGACTTCTCCTTGGCAGGTATTCTACTTAAACTTACTTAAAAGTTTAAGTTTTACAATTAGCAATTTACAAAATTTACAAATTACAATAAACAAAATTTACGATTTACTTAATATTGCTTGTTACAACCAAACAGTAAGTGAATTACCAAAATCTTCATTAAAATTTTTGTGGTGCTGGGGCTTGAGCAAATGATAGCGCCAACGTAGGGCTTTTGCCTTGCACACGACTGACCCAGGAAGAACCTGGGTTCAATCCCCACTACATATGGTCCCCCAAACAGGAGCGATTTCTGAGCACATAGCCAGGAGTAACCGCTGAGTGTCACCAGATGTGGCCGAAAATCCCCCCCATTTATTTTATTTATTTATTTATTTATTTATTTATTTATTTATTTAATGGAGCTGGAGAGAGTGGGTAAGGCACTTGCCGTATTACACATGGCTGACGTGAGTTTGATCCCTGACATCTTAAATAATCCACTACCAAGTACAGCTAGGAGTGATTTCAATGTTAAGACTCTTTATAGGAGGCCGGCGAGGTGGCACTAGAGGAAAGGTGTCTGTCTGCCTTGCAAGCGATAGCTAAGGAAGGACTGCGGTTTGATCCTCCGGCGTCCCATATGGTTCCCCCAAGCCAGGGTCAATTTCTGAGCGCTTAGCCAGGAGTAACCCCTGAGCATCAAACGGGTGTGACCCAAAAAACAAAACAAAAAAAAAGACTCTTTATAGGAGTAACTCCTGAAAATGATAGGTGTGGCTCAGAACATAAACAAAAACACAAAGAAAATTTGTGAAAATTGTCATATCTCACAGTGAGGTTATTGGAGTCACTGTCTAAAGTTTACTAATCTGTTTGGTGATAGTTGAGCATTCTGTTGGTTTTGTTTGTTGAGTTTAGGTGGCTTCTATGATAATTTCACATCTAACGTGGTGCATTCCTACTGGTACATCATTATTGAAAAGTATGGAGATGTCCTGTAGCTCAGGTATGGCTACATCCTTTGAGAGCTGTGAAACTGGCATCATAAGCTTCATATGGATGGCAGTGACTGTGGGTTGTGGCTAACACAGCTTTTGAAAGTGCAGAGGCTGGGGTGGAGGTGCTCACCTTGACTCTAATACCAGATATCTCAGCTCCCAAACCAACATAACTGGAGATTTTGGTGACTAGGTGTCTTCAGAGAACAGTGGAAAATTGGTGAAGTTGACCACTTGTATTATGGCAGTTGTAGGATGTATGTAGCAGTCAAGGTTTTATCAGGGAAAGATACTTGGCCCGATCCCCTCCCGATGTGCTCCAAAGTAATCAGCTGTGAGACTCATATTTCAAAGAAAGTTCTTGACTTGTCTTGCTTCTCTTTCAAGAGTTAAATGAGTCTATGGTTCTGGTCAATGCACAGGCATAATGGTAACTGTGGGTTGTGGGTTGTGGGTATGGTGCCAGGGCTTCCAGAAGTTTGGAGGTGTATAGGTAGACTTCCCACTTAGAATTCAAATACACCTCAATTATTTCAACACCCAGATCAACATATCTGGATTTTTTTTGACTTAAATTTCTCTGTGGAGATTAGTGGAAAGGTGGTACAGTTGGGTCATTGGCAAGATGGTGGTATTTCTCTCATTCTGTTTTAACAGAAGCTCCCACTACAGAAATCTCAAAGGCATTGTAACAGATAAGGTCATGGTGAAAACTGAAACTATACACAAAAAATTATATCTTAGTCAGGTTTGGAATATGTGAGAAAATAAAGTAGACTTTATCCCAATAAACCAACGAAAGATGGAATACTTTGTTTTCAGATAGAGTTATATGAGCCAGCTTTCCATGATCTTTCAAATATTTAAAAAAATTTTCTAATCTCTAGTTCTTGAATAAATTTGATAAAACTTTCTTTTAATTGAGAAATATTTCTTCAAAATGGTAATATTTCAGAGTAAATAATAACAAATGATGACACAGCCTTGACCTTGATTTTATAAAACTGAGATGTCTGAATTGGAGGAAGGCATAATTAGAGTAAGGATGAGGTGAACTCAAAGTACCATAGTACATTGATGAAGGATATTGGATACTCTGGTGGAGGTAAGGTGAAGAAACTGTGGTACATATACTCAATAGAATACTATGCAGCAGTCAGAAAAAATGAAGTCATAAAATTTTCCTATATATGGATGCACATGGGAACTATGATGCTGAGTGAGATAAATCTGAGGGATAGATAGATATAAACACAGAATAGTCTCACTCATCTATGGGCTTTAAAAAAAATAAAAGACATTATTGTAATAATACCCAGAGACAATAGAGATGAGGGCTGGAAGGACTGGCCCTTTATACCAAGCTTACAACTAAGAGTGGGGATTTCAGTTAGAGAAATAACTACACTGACAACTATCATGACAATGATAGGGAGTGAAAGAAAGAGAATGCCTGTCTCAAATAAAGGCAAGGGGTGGGGAAGAGGGAGATGTAGGGCATTGGTGATGTGAATGTTGCACTGATAAAGGGGGTATTCTTTTTTTAAAATAACTGAAACCCCACTACAAATATGTTTGTAATCATGATGTTTAAATAAAAATTAAAAAAAGAAACTGTACATCAAGAACATAAACATTAACACTGTTGTAAACACCTTGCTTTAAAAATAGTAATGAAAATCATAACATTTAATATTTCTACTCATTTCTAAATTATATGTCATTGAATGTAGAATCTGATTTTTTTTCTACTAGATTTCTTAGGCTAATAAATAACTTTCTTTAAAAGCCATTGTCCAGATTTGTCTAAAATTTTTGCCAATTTGCACAGGAGAAAATGGGATCTCAGGACCAGCTTTAGTTTGTCAATTTAATCTGTTTTCCTTCTGCTAACTGGTCTAAATCCAATCTGCCCTATTTTTTTGATGGTTACAATATTTTAGCTGGATTTGTTCCATATGTGGAGGTTAGGAAATGGAAGATTTTGGACATTAATAAGGAATGCCACTGTGCTTTCTATGCACGTCTTGATACGTTCATACAAGAGTTCTGGCAAATATTTTTTGTATATTTCCAAAAATCTGCTTTCCCTCACTTCAGTGAAATTTCAGCCAGAAGAAAAACAAAAACAACTTACTTATTGACAAATGATTTATGTGTATAAATGGAACAAATTTTTATTGAGTATCAAAAAAAAAAAGGCACCAGGAAGTTGGAATATTGCCATGAAATGATAAACAAGGACTGGTCCTATGGGAATAGCAAACATCAATCATTTACAAATGTGATTATTTTAGGGGTAAAGGGTATGGTGAAATTATCTAGAATTTTCCTTTTTCCTCCTTTAATAACTGTTCTTAAATATTAATGTTGTTTGTGCCTCTGTGATTTAGCACTTTCTGTGACAAATAAAATTCAAAAGTATAGTGAACAACTAAACAGTATAAAGTCTGTTTAGAAACTATTAAGACAACAGTATGAGACAGAAATATATTTCTTCAATAGTAATCTCTAGTATTTCTCTATAACTTTCACCTATTCTTTTTAAAATATTTTTATTTAAAGGAAATTCATTACATAGTTGACATAAATGATCATAATATATTTGTTTCAAGATGAGAGAAAGCAAATTTATTAAAACATAGAAACTAAAATGGAAGAGAAGAAAAAAGAAAGTATATTTGTAAAAATTCTTGTATCTCCAATAAAGTCATTAATACAAAAGCATAAGACTTAGTACACTCTTTATTTTAAAGATAAGAGACAAAATTACAATATAAAAGGTGTGTATGTGTGTGGCAGTTGTTGCTGTTTGCATAGGCACAGCAAAATATGGGGGAAACAGACAGGAAAAACATTTGGCCTAAAAACAGGGAGACCTAACACATGAAGTATTGTGGCATAAGATCAATTCCAGGTTTCAAGCATACTAGTTTGTCCAAACCCAAAGTCATTCTCTGTGGTCCCAGTAAAAGCTTTTCACAATTATGGTTGTTGCTTCACTTATTCTTTTAATTTAAGAAGCCTGCCTCAACTTTTCTGTTGATAATCATTTCGTAGATTTAGTGCAAAGTTATTGCATTTGCAATATCATATTGTCATTTCAGCAAAACTTATCCTGAGCCTACTTATGTATACTATTCTCAACAGACAAGTTTTCTTGTCACCATCCTTTATGTAGATTCTTTTAATGACCTTTGTTCTAGTTGTTTTTCTGCCTGTACTCCCTAGTTCAGTCTCTGAGGGTTAAACACAGAATGCCATATTCAAAGTTTTATTCTTAATTTTTTAAGAAGTCTCCAATCCAGTTTCCAAAGATGATGAACCAAGCAACAGTCATATGGAGGCTGGGAGAACTAAAAATTAAAATGTCCTGTGCTTGTAGCAAAAATCATAGCAGAAAAGTAAAAATAAGGTTTTTAATATTATAAACATTGTAATGTATTGTTAAACATCCATACAAGATGTGTATGTTGGGGCTATCCAGCTGAGTGGAGAAGTTTAAGTTCATTCTTAACATTGGAGAGGTTGGATAAAAGATACAAAAAGAATACCATAATTCATATGCCCAAATATTTAAACATTCAAAAGCAAGTTTCATAAAATTTTTTTACATAGAGAAAATTTAAAGTGGTGCAATATGAAAGATAATTGAATTTAAGTACTAGTGGTCTTTTCTATATTTTCTGTTGAAGGGTTGACAATGTATGGGTAATAAACTGATAATTAGCAGCATAGATATTTTTAATTCTACAAATATATTTATGATCTTAATTTTATCAAAATAACTAAATGTTATTTGTTTGGGGGTAACACAACACTGTGTTCAGGGCTTAATTCAGACTTTACCTAGAGATCACTCCTTAGTTTTGAAGTATAATATTGCCATTTTGAGCAAATCTACTTGCTTCAATATGACAAGCGATCTGAGTGTTCAGAGGACCATACATAGTGAAGAAGATTGAACCTGGGTAGGTGGGATGCGAATCAAGTGTTTACTAACTGTACTATCTCTCTGGCTCCAAAATAATTAGGAAATTATAGTCAACATTTTCACACATATGTATTATTAACACCGATGGATAAAAGTTATGTTTTGGGGACTGGAGTGATATGACAGAGAGTGGGACATTTACCTTGTTATCTCGACCAACCCTAGTTCGATCTGTGGCATTCCATATGTCCCCTGAATCTGCCAGGAGAAATTCCCGAGTGCAGAGTCAGGAGTAACCCCTGAGTGCTGCTGGATATGTCCCCCAAACCAAAAAAGGAAATGAATTCTGTGTTTTCACAGAATGTTACACAGAGTGTAACATTCACCTTGATCATTCAAGTTTTATCAACAAAAATGTATGAAACTTGAATATATATTATCTTAATGTGTCTTAAAATTTATTTTATGCAACAATAGTTAAAAGATCAATGAAAATAAAATATTAGGGGATAGGAAGATAGAACAGTGAGCAATGTCCTTGCCTGGCATGTAGTCAATCCAGGTTTAATCCCAGGCACCATCTTGAGATCAAGTAGGAGTGATCCCTGAGCACAAAACCAAGATTAACCCCTGAACACCCTTAAGTATGGCTTTAGTCCCCCAAATATATATCTAATAAACATCAATATTTTAGCTAAAGCTAAAATACATCATCCCGTTTTTAAAATGTAGTAAGCTTTTTAAATATATTTATAAAAATAAAATAATTTCTAATTCTGCAACCAATGTCCATGTAACTGGCAGTTATCTGAGTAATTTGTTATGCCTAGTTTAATTACACACAAATTAAGAGAAATGTGAATTGCTTAAACTTGCAAAATGTTGCTCAATTTCCATTTGGAACTCTTGTGAATACTGGCTATTTTGTGAGTTACTCCGGAGTCATAAATTTGAGCACACTGACAAACAAGAAACTGGGTATTTGGCTCTATTGGGAATAGCAATTTGTTTTGCAAGAATCTTATTGCACACTCGCTATCTGAAAAAAATGATTACTGGACTTTTTCTTCTGTAAGTACTAAAACTGCTTAAGTTCTCCACACAGTCTGCAGCAGTATCCTTTCCACACTGGCAGTGACAAAACCCACCAACCATTGCCATTATTCAGCCAAAGTTGCCATTTATTTTAAAGTCATAGAACTAATGAATTGAAGAGATATTTTTCTGGGTCTTAAATCATGGTAAGCATTGAAGTTGAAATTTAGTGTTATCAATTCTGCTTTACTGGAATTGAGACTTAAAGACAGACAACCAAATATTCTTTAATACAATTATTTATTTTGATTTAGATATCATAGGCCATTCTTTGAGGACAATGTTATATAATCACCACCAATGGAATCAAGGCTCCTTTTTGAATAATTAATTTTATTGAATTATTTTCTTATAGTTTAGCCAACTACAATTACAATAATGTTAACATCTTTTGATTTTGATATACTGTCTCCTACCATCTCTAAATTGCCCAAGACCCTCATCCATGTACCTGTTGTTACTCCTAATCCGCCTTTTACTTACCCTACTTTCTTGCCCCCACAATTTCATAGTCTCCTTTGTAATCCAAAGCCATTGTTTTGTCTTCATTCCATAATATTTTCTTTCTCTACATTACATAAATGAATGCAGTATTGGGATCAAGACATTATTTAAAATGAGGCAGATAAATTTGGTTACATTTTCAAGGAGACAGAACAGTACAGGGCATATTGCTGAGACCATTTGCAAAGAAACAGAAGTATTTAGATGTATAAACTATTGGACTTGCAGATAGTCATATTACAAGAGAATAGAATAATCGAGAATAGTAAATCAGGAGAGAAAAAAAACTGAAATGCATTACAAAACTTTTAGTGCTATTGATAGCTTATCTTGAAACAGGAGGAAATTTAGAGGATTTTATATGGAGAAAAAGATTTTATTAGATTGGACCTGGAATGTGAAACGTAGACAAGTACAGAGTAGGGGAAATAATTAGGTGACAAATCTCCAATTAAAAAAAAGTTATAGCAGTGGAGAAGACTGAAGAGATAATACAGGGACTAAGGTGCATGTCTTGCATGCAATTGATCCTGGTTCCATGTCCTGAACTGTATCTAGTCCCATGAACACTACCTGGAGTAACCCCTGAGCACAGCCAGGTCTGACACTGGAGCGAAACCCAAACAAATAAAGATGTACTAGTGGAAATAAACGTGGATGGATTTTGAGAAGGATTTGGGTCAAGACAATACCGGATATACAAGTGGGTCTGACATTGACTGCTAAATGTTTATTGAAGTAAAATTTTGTATTCAGAGTCTCTTCCAGACTGCTTCCAGATTCTCCAAAAAATACTATAACAAGCCTTTGTTTACTCTGAATTGATTTGAATATGTTGCTTTATATTTTGAATTGCAAAGTTGAGTGCATTCTTACCAAGGAAAGTTTGCTTTCAGAGTCTGTAGTGACATTTGTCTGATACTCATACACAACCAAATTCATTCCCAATATGAAGTTTATTGTTTTATTCCCCTCTCTGAGTTATATAGGTCCCTCAGGTAATGACTGGGTTCTCCATAAAGTTTTACCAACAAGGATTCTGTACTTTCTACCTTGCCCTTTAGTTACCCCTGGTAAGATTCTAGGTCTGCTTTGCTCAGTGGGAAAACATTTGAAATCCTTGAGTTTTCCAAACAGGCTCTTACTTTACAGAATGTTCCCTTTGTTCTTTAATGTGCTGAATTATTTATTTCTAAGTCAAATTTAACCAAAGCTGACTTTTTCTTCTTTTTATCTTTGTGTGTGTGAGTGTACTTTTTATGACTTCATGTAACCTTTTAAGTCTGATTTGGGGTTAGATTGGGAGTGAATGTTCTTTGAACTTGGATTGGAAATTGCATAGTCTCACATAATAAGGATTCCAGAATTTTTATCTCTTTAAAATTGTTTACTCATGTTTGCTGTATCATCTTCTTCATATAACTGGATCAGTGAAACCACTTGATACAAATTCAGTCCTGCTGGCGTCTAAGATTTATCCTGACCTTCAATAGAGAGATAGGAAAAGCTATTGCTTCTAGTCACCTTTTCCAGTTCATTTTTAACTATTTATTTATTGGTTTTGTGGCCACATCCGTTGGAGCTCAGGGGCTACTCCTGGCTCTGCACTCCGAAATTGCCCCTGGCAGGCTGAGGGACCATATGGGATGCTGGGAATTGAACCTGATTCCTCTTGGGTTGGCTGCATACAAGGCAAATGCCCTACCATTGTGCTATCTCTCTATCCCCTCTTTTTTCCCCAGTTCTAATGACTGTTGTTTCAATCAAGTTCTGTATATATACAGACATTGATCTAGATAAAATAGGTGATTCAATCAATGCTTTGCTTTCATTCAATTTCAGTTCGTTTTAGCAATTTAATTGGATCCCTTATTTCAGCTTCTAAAACTCACACAATCAAAATATCCTACTGATGCTGTTTTTCTCCAGGATATGCTATGATTTTATACTGAAGCTCTTAGTGTAGATATACCCCCCAACCCCCAACTGCTGTGTAAATCATAGTGCCTAAATAAAAATGTTGATAAATATTAATTAAAAGTTCTAGAGTCATTATTCATTAATTTTATTATTACTGATGATTATTATTATTATTTAATTTGGGGCCACATCCAACTTGCTAAGACTTTGAAACATTGCAGTCTAAGAAGGTCCTTATATTAGTTCTAATCTCTTGATTCCATGGACATTTGTTTTGTGTTCAGTATGTAGTATTGTATTTTTTTTAGAACATCTCATATATACTAGAGAAGAATATGTACATTTTTGGGGTGTTGGTAGATAACCCTGTACCAATTTTCTAAGCTCATCTCTTCCATTTCTTCCCTTATATCAATGTTTTCTTACTGATTTTTGCTTAGTTTAACTATTCAGTGTAAGATGGCAACCACCTATTAACCCAAAAAGAAGGCATTTCCCCATCTTCCTCTTTTCCTTTAACTTCTTCCTTTGATGTGTGAAAGCTCACCTGAATAGGAACTTCTCTCTCTTTCTCTTTCTCTCTCTTCCCCTTCTTGGTGAATTGGGATTAGTTTAATAAAAAAAGAGCAGTTTGGTTTGGAGCACAAGAAAAGAAGAAAACTGACTCTCTTAGATCACATCTCTGAGTCTGAGTGAATGCTTGAAGTATGGGTTTTAGGAAAAATAAAAAACATTTTTGCAACAATCCTCAGAGACAAAGAGAGGAGAGCTGGAAGATCCAGCTCATGACATGAAATTCACCACAAAGAGTGGTGAGTGAGAGAAATAACTACACTGAGAACTACCATAACAATGTGAATGAATGAGGGAAATAGAAAGCCTGTCTAGAGTGCAGGTGGGGGTGAGGTGGGGAGGAGGAAGACTTGGGAACATTGCACCAGTGAAGGGGGGATGTTCTTTACATGACTGAAACCCAAGTACAATCATATTTGTAATCAAGGTGTTTAAATAAAGATATTAATAAAAAAAAGAAAAAAGAAATGCAGAAGGAGCACTCTGGGGTCTTCACATAGCACATGCGTGCCTGCCACCTCGAACCTGGAATGCTAGCAGGTTGCCTTCCTGACTGGTTCCACATATGAGTGTCCTGCAGTGATTGACTGGGATCCTACCAGACACACTCCTAGTCTCCTGCGTTGACCTTGTACAAGTGACAAGTCATAAGTCTAGGACAAAGTTTTCAGCCATTCTTTCCTGTTGCTCCTTTCTCCCCAATTTATGTCTCCTTTTCACCCTGGCCTCCAACCTGACACTGAAGTTTTTACAGTTCTGAGGAATTCTTGTTCCAAAAGTGTCTGCCACAGTTGTTGGTTACTGTAATAAGCTTTTTTTGTGACCCACAGAGAGAATCTTGTGGTTGTTTCTATGTGAAAACAAATTTTTTTGCATGATACTGGTATTACTTTTGTGAAGATGAGAACGGGAGAAAATAATTAAAAAAAATGCTTTAAAGCTGCACCACGTATTTCAAGAGGAATTTTATGCTGGAGTAAGAATTTTGTTGTTTTTGTTTGTTTGTTTGTTTGTTTTGGTCACACCCGGCAGTGCTCAGGGGTTACTCCTGACTCCAGGCTCAGAAATTGCTCCTGGCAGGCATGGGGGACCATATTGGGCATAGGGATTCGAACCGATAACCTTTTGCATGAAAGGCAAACGCCTTATCTCCATGCTATCTCCTGGGCCCCTGGAGTAAGAATTTTATGGGGAGTCTCAGAGTATATGCATTTCTAAGTATGCTGCTGAGCCTCCGGCCTCCTTCCTGCTCTCTGTTCTGGAATGTATCAGTTTTAATATCATCCGTTCATATTTAGTATAAATATACCAAAGGCATTTATAAAAACGCAAGATGAGAGTCTCTTCATGTTTAACTTTAAATATGTCATTATTAACCTGTTGAAAAAGTTATAAGGAAAATGCTTACATTTTTCTTCTTCAAGGGTGATATTTTTATATTAGAATCCTTAAAATTCTATGTGTTTTTACCATGGGCAATTAAACATTTGACATTTGAATCTAAACATAAAGATAATGGTAAGGAAGTATTTCCTTGTGCTTTCATAGTCTTAAATGCAATAAATGTCGATAGCTTCCTGATATTTCCTCCTGTAATTTTCTAATTCTCTGCCCTTTTTATTCTTATTTGTAATAACTGGATCATTGAGAATTTCACTAAGATTTGAATAATCTTTTAAATAAAATATTTATCCACAATAACATTTTTTAAATTAAATTTTATTTTTTATAATATATTTAAGCACCTTGATTACAGACATGATTGTAGTTGGGTTTCAGTCATATAAAGATCAACTCCCCTCACCATGCAGCATTCCCATACAATAAAACTTTCATACCAATTCAAAATGATATTTGAAAAGAACACCCCCTTATCATAAAAATACTGCTATCCCACCTCTAGAAAGAATGAGTCAGTAAAATAAAGATAATTGTTAAAGCAGGAAAATATCATGAAAGTCCTGGAGCCTATCTTAGATCCTGGTTCTTAGGGCTTACTCTTGGTTCTGTGCTCAGAGAACCATATACAGGGCTGAGGGATCAGATTTTGGGTTAGGTGTATGCAAAACAAGTGCTCTACCTGCCATACTATCTCTACAGCTCCAGAATGACTTCTTGAATGGAAAGGAAATAATGGAGTAAAATTTTAAATGGCCCAAACCTTAGTGCAACTTTTGACTCATTATAATTCTATTTTGGGAGGAGGTAGATTAAAGCTTCATAATTTAATTTACATATACATAGCAATCTATGATCCCCAAATGGTCAAGAAGCGCTGATAGACTTATCAGAGTTCCAATAAATAGGAACTTCCTCTCTTTAGTCAAGTATGGAATTAAACTCTTCCTTTCTTTCCATTGCTTTAATGTTCTCAATGAATTAAAATTTAAAAGACATTTGGATAAATGTACAAAAATTAAAATAATAGAAAATACCTTTAACTACCTTGGTTCACTAATCAACAAAATGGTACCTTAAATATTCACCATGTTATTTCTATGTCTATAGATCAGCCAAAATTAGGGAATGGAAACATTATCTAGTTGACTCCATGCTAGACTCCTTTATCTGACTTTGGGTGATTAGAATTTACTAGATTTGTCATAAATATTAACAGCTGAATATCATGGAAATACCATGTTCAAATCCACTATCTTTGTTGGCAGGAGAGAGGGCACAGAGCAGGAGGAGAATTGAGTGAAACTATGATTCAAGTACTGAGATAATCCAATACCTTGGAGGGTGTGTGTGTGCCATAAGCAAGGATGCTCAGGAGTTATTCCTGTTTCTGCACTCAAGAAAACCTCCTGGGCAATGCTCTGTGTGTGTGTGTGGGGAGGGGGCATGGGTAATGCTCAGGATTGAACTCTGGTTGACTGAATAAATGCCCCACCAGCTGTACTATCACTCAGGCACCAGATAATCCAATGCTTTGACAACATATTAGCAACTGTTTTTTATCGGCTACTTCAGAGCAACATGGAAAGCCCCCTAATGCCACTTGTGTGTCTGCCAAATATATGAAATTCTGGCAGAAGTACTGAAGGCAAACATGCTGCCCTGTGGCATTCGGTTTAGGGATAAAATTTGATCACTATTATATATCTTCTTGTCACTTCTTTGTCCTATCCATAAGTTAGAATTGTAAGAATATCTTGGAATCCATGTGAACCAATTTAAAGTTCTGTGGCCATC